>JALMQS010000890.1:1148813-1165617 GCA_024734495.1 Forficula auricularia
TCCTAGACCAAGGGTCTTCAACCCGCGGCCCGCCGATATGTTTTCTGCGGCCCGCCAACAGCACTCTCAATAACGACTAGAAAAAAATAAAAACCGACTTCAAAAAAATGGCCATAGTGGGCAAACTTTAACTAATATAAAAATAAATAAATAAATTAATAATAACTCAAAAATCAAATAAAATTCACTAAAAGGTATAAAATAATTATCTTATTTAGTTACAACTAAACGACGAAATATTAACATGAAATTACTTTGTGAAGTCGGTGTCAAACAAACTTTACCTATAAGCGAGCGTACCCGCCAAACATACAAAGTAAGATCCGTCTTTTGAAATAACATATTTCAAATTTGCCACCATTTCCAAAGTGTCAATTTAGACTTCCAAGACTTGATTAAAAAATTAAAATGTTCTATTTAGAATTGTATCCACCCAATTAAATATAATATTGACATTTTTTGTTTTTCTATCTTTTAATTATATATTTTCATAAAAATTTTATTTATTCAAATTCCAATCACCGATGTTCACCTTGAGAACAGTTTGAGGATTGCAACCAGCAATATTAAACCAGATATTGATAAACTGGTTAAAAATAAGCAGTGTCAGACATCTCATTGACCAATTGCATTGTATTGATTTTTATTTGCCCCTTTTGTTGATGTTGGCTCAATAAATAAATGTTTTCTACTTATCTACTTGTTTAATCATCCTGACCATTGCTAATAAAAATCCTTATAAAAATACCTATGGTCCAGCCCGCTGTGCAGAAAAAAATTTTGGCCCTTGATTTGTAAAACGCTGAAGACCCCTGTCCTAGACATATCATTCGATTTTAACTCATAGATCTCTTCGAAGAAAGGGACTAATCCCGAGCTCTCTTCTTCTTTAAATGATCGAAATTGAGATGAATAACCGCTCCAGGCAGGCACAGCCTTTGACACCCAGGGAGCAGTATATTTCAACCTGTAGTGTAACTCTTTCCGGTCCTTTTGATATAAAAAAACTTCCATATCAAAACACTCATACGAATGGAAAAATCTTAACTCCCACCTACCTATACAGGGTGTCCCGTATCACAACGATAAACTTTGAACTGGGGATAGGCTAGTTTATGACGATACAGAACTTAAAATTTTTTTAAAATATAAAGTATGCATAGTGGTTTCGAGTTATAGGCATATTTTATTATTCTTATTTTTGTTACGCAATCATGAATAATCCTACGCTATTGACCAGAATTCAAAATAAAATAATAAGTACTATACTTTTGGAGAAAAAAAAAATATTTTTGCCGGACTTAGGTTTTAAAAAATTTTCATCAGTTAACTTTTAATCATCTTTAATGTAAAAAAGTCTAATAAACTAGCATGGCAATTTATTTATAAAATTGGCACATTTAGTCAAGATTTCAAAATAATACAGCACTTAGTACTTCCTTCTTTAGAAAAAACAATATTTATATTTTTTTGGAAAAATTAGCTAATTTAAAAAAATAACTATTTTGATAGTTAATATGGTAATCAATTATGGCCCATCTTAATTGAACTAATCTTTGGCTATTATAGAGATAAATAGCTAATAATAATGCCATTAGTGCCCAAAAACTAGTTCAATTAAGATGCGACATAATTGATTAATATATTAAATAAAAAACACTATCAAAGTATGAAACTAAATTAGCTAATTTTGGCAAAAAATATTAATATTTTTTTCTAAAGAAGGAAGTACAAAGTGATGTACCATTTTGAAATCTTGACTAAATGGGCCAATTTTTTAAATAACTGTCCATGCTATGTTATTAGAATTTTTTTGAATTAAAGATCATTCAAAGTTAACTGATGAAAATTTTTTAAAACATAAGCCCGGCAAAAATATTTTTTTCTCCAAAAGTATAGTAATAGTGTTTTATTTTGTATTCTGGTCAATAGCAGGATTATTCAGAATTGCGTAACAAAAATTAGAATAATAAAATATCTCGATATTTAGGGCAGGGTAGCAATTTTCACCATTCTCAAAAAAATCCCTATAACTCGAAAACTATGATACTTTTAATAAAAATCAAATTTTATATTCAGGACTGTCGTAAATTGCCCTATCTCCTGTCCACGGTTGACACCCTGTATATATAGGTACATTTTTTCAATAAGATTTAGCTCAAAAAATGATTTCTCCATCACTTGAACATAAATTTAGAAATAGATATCAAAATGGTGTGTATACCTCCTTAAAAATGACTAATTTTGGTTTATTTGACTATCGGAATCAATCGTTTTTGTAGAAATTTTTTTAGAAAAATAAATTCTTATTAAAGTTATTTAGAAATAACGCAATAAGCTTAGCCCATGACAAGTTTTTTTTAGTGTGAATTAAAATTGTTGTGTACACCACTTGTGTTTAAGAAATTGAGCTTTAACAAATTAATAAATGAATAATAAATAAACAAAAATATAAATAGATGAATAAATAAATAAATGGGCAAATGATTGATAAGTTTTAATTGTATATTTTTATTTCATTTAAAATAAGAGTATGAGATTTATACATATAAATATAAGTATTTTTAATAAAGCAAAAAATGGTAAAATATAGTAGGTATATTTTGACAATGGATGATAGCCAGCCAGCTAACTCCAAGGGGACAACGACATCACCTAGATAAATCATTTACTGTCTCATGTGATTTTTTTCTCCACTTTTATTATTTCTTAAACTTTGTCTTTGTCAAAACATTGCTGAGAATTTCATTTAGTTGACGGATGACGTGGTAGAAATGGCCGCTAAAAAATTACTTTTTCGATAATATAATAAACTCCGGTTTTCACACTAAGGAATATTCTCTAACTCCTCTTTTATAACATATCTAAATTAAATAGAGCAGCTCAAAATAAACTTAATTTGAGAATTACTCGAAATGCCACATTCGCTGGAGTATTCTTTTTTCACTTTCACTTATTTTGAGAATAATTAATGTATAAAAATGTCATAAATAAACTTTTTAAATTCAACTAATTCCAATATTATTAATTTAACTTTAAATATTTAATTTCTAGTATTACGCACTGGGAAGTTGCTATTGAAGACATATGTATGGAGCATAGCCATGTACGGGTGTGAAACCTGGACAATTAGAAAAGCGGAGAGAAAGAGATTAGAGGCTTTCGAAATGTGGTGCTACAGAAGAATGATGAATATCAAATGGATGGATAAAATTACAAATGAAGAAGTTCTTGGAAGAATCGGAGAAAAAAGAACCTTGTGGAAGAGTCTGAAGAAGAGAAGAGGTCAGATGATGGGGCACACACTGAGACATGGGGGACTGCTTAGGGATATCTTGGAGGGGGAGGTGGGAAAGAAAAGGGGAAGGGGAAGACCCAGATTAGAATATTTCAACCAAATAATTGGGGATATAGGGATGCCAGACATTTAGAGAGGTCAAACAGCTGGCGGGGGACAGAGTCGAGTGGAGACGGATTGTTGCATCAAACCAGTCTTAGGACTGTATACTCGATGCTGATGATTACACACTGTTTTTATGGTAATTAAAATTCAAATTTTCTACAAAATACACCGTTTTGTGGTTTCTAGTAATGAAAGAATTCCCGAAAAATTCTCAGTCTTTCAGTTTGTAGCTGCGGTAGGAATAATTCGAAAGCAATAGTCTTATATATATATATCGATGGTGTTGAGGAAAAAGTGCCATTCTGATTTTTTTCAATAGGGCCAATCTCATTTTGCCAGCTCAGTTAATTTGGGCCAATCTGCAGGGGACAAACTGAAATAAACTTAAACATGAAAATTCAAAAGGGCCAAATTGTTTGGTTTTTGGGGCCAAACTGCATTTAAATTAATCCAAAGGGCCATTTTTCTTTCGTTTAGGTTTTTTCCCTATTATTGTTTCAGCAGTTTCGGCTCTTTATAATATATTCTAAAAACTGGAGAACTAATCTGTCAGTTTGGACTTTTTAGTTTTCCAGACTAAAATGGGCAAATCTGTAAGATTGGCCCTTATTGTTCTCTAGTTAGGTTAGTAGCATAGTCGTTTATGCCAAAGGGCCAATGTACAACACTTTTTCTTGCAATTAACTTGATCAGTTAAAATTAAGGATGTATAATAAAAATATTGCTAAAATTTGCCATTAAATGTTACATAAAAAATTTAGAAACTTACAAAAAAAAAAAATGAATTTTAATCTCAGTTTTCAGTTTTAGAAACATTCTTGAAATTACAGATTGGCCCTTTTTTCCCAACGCCATCGATATACTATATACCATATATAGGTTTTTAACTTCTAATTCGCATTTTTCCCTATCAAATTCAGGATTTTAAAAATCAAAATCAGACTTTTTCAAATCAAATTCAGAATTTATTAATAAACAGTTCAAAAATTAGAAAAACAGTTATAGTTAAGAAAAAAGTTTTAATTTAATTTAACTCTGTGGAAAAGTTTTCGGGTAAAAAGCTAAAATTTGGTGCATTCTAAGACATTTGCTTACCAATTTTCAGTTCATTATCTAAAACCTTTCAAGATTAGCACTTTGTACTCTCAAGAAAAGTTTTCAGGTAAAAAGATATAATTTAATATGTAAAATCTGCATGATTTCATAGAAATTCTGAATTTGTTTTGAAAAAGTTTGATTTTTATTTTTAAAATCCCGAATTTGATATAGAAAAGTACCAATTTGAAGTTAAAATTCTAAATACATATAATTGCGATCCAAATCAAAAAGATGCTGAATAGGAAAGAAATGAACAATCTCATTGATGACGTAGAAAAGAAAACCCAAGGCAATTGGAAATAGTTTCAAAGGAATTTATGTTTATTATTGCACACTACTATTTGAACAACAACAAAAAATAAACATTCTTCACTCTTTATTTATATATATATATAGTGCTGAATAAATAAATTTACATTTGTTCAACGATTGGATTCGATTCCGTCCACCCACGATTGAATTCTATTAAATGGATTGTTCGACCCCACCAGCATGAATAAAGGGTCAGTGTCAGGGCAGAAGCAAACCGGAAAAATTCAGAATTATTTATATTCTTTAGCTCCATTCGTTTATCATCAAAAGAAAATGCAAGATAAACGGATTTGATGACATCATTTCTATTCATCGGAGAAATCAATGGATAAATAAATATATAGGGTCCTTACTTTGGGTATTTTCGAATTTTTTACCCTGTCAGAGGCTCATATGGTTCGAAATATATAAAAAAAAACCTAAGTTTCAAGTCCCTATCTCAATTTTAACATAGTGCTACACAGCGATTAAGTTTCCCATCTAAATAACATTTGGTTTTTGGAATTAAACGATCAATTTTTTATTCCTGCCAAAGTAATGGTTCAAAAAATTTGAAACTCTATGAGCTTTATCCTTATAATAGTATCTATCCTCCAGAATTTTTAGAGATTTTTAGCGATTGCAATTTTGGAGTTACATCTAGATAAAATACTAATATATCTTTGTATTAGTAAGTTATAGACTCCATAATTATATTAGCTATTATTCTGAGAGATAGTTACTATTATAAAGATAACATTCATTGTTAGTTTAAACGACTTGTATACAAATAAAAACGATATATACGTATATATTAATCTCGACTTTATAGGTAATATACTCTAAGCGTAGAGTGCTGTTGCTCCTGCTGCTGTGTGGTCCAAATTAATAATAACTGCTCATTAAACTTTAAAAGCAGCCAGCTGTTTTCGTTTTTTTATGTTAATTGAAGTTTGATTAGTAATTCCAGTTTCGCGTCATGTCTTGTTCCAAGTTTAATTAACATTTCAATGAGCTTTGCCTTCTCAATTTTCATTAATTATATTGATACTGTTGGGTAGTTAAGGTACAACCAAATTTTAATTAATTTTCTAATGAACATAATCAGTGATTTAAAAGAAAAATAAACGATACAAATCATGTTAAGTATCTACTACTAAAGCTTCAGAATTAATATAATAGCATAACACGTGGAAGAAAATGTAAAAATATTTAAAATCCTAAATAAGTAGCTATTTACTTACCTACATTAGGGTCCTCCTTATTTTGGATATTTTCGAATATTTATGCGGACAGGGGCTCATATGGTTCGAAATAAATAAAAAAAAATATCTCCCAAGTTTCAAGTTTCTATCTCAATTTTAACCTAGTGCTACACAGAGATTAAGTTCCTCATCTAAATAACAGGGGTTTTTGGCATTGAACGATCAATTTTTTATTCCGGCCAAAGTAATGTCTTCAATTTGCCACCTTTTCTAAGTCAATCAAATGGTGGTTTGAAAGATATTAATTTGCCGATGGTAATAGATTCAAATTTACTAGAAAATCATAAGATGGTGTCATCTATTAAATCCGTTGAAATGGAATATTTTTTAATTATATGTCAGAGGGGTTGTTTATGAAAAACAACCCCTCTGACATATAATTAAAAAATATTCCATTTCAACGGATTTAATAGATGACACCATCTTATGATTTTCTAGTAAATTTGAATCTATTACCATCGGCAAATTAATATCTTTAATATTAAATTAGGAAAAGTCATTCCATTGCCCTTCGAATTTTGAATTTTTTCAAAATTCGAAACACTCAACAACCTTTATTTAAATTATATGGCATGGCTATATGTTTAAATTTAGAATCACTATATCGCGAAATTTTACAAATTAAGATAACAATCTTTGAGTAAAATATTTTACGCGTTTGCATATGTCAGAGTGGTTCGTATCCCGCAGGTGAGCCAGGTGGCCCGGATTGCTGTTACTGGCACTCGGGTTCGATTCCCGAGGGGGTGAAAAACAACCCCTCTGACATATAATTAAAAAATATTCCATTTCAACGGATTTAATAGATGACACCATCTTATGATTTTCTAGTAAATTTGAATCTATTCTTCTTCTTCTTCGTAGTCGCCTTCTTCTTATCAGAAGTTGCGTGGACTTAATTAACTCCATGCTCCCACAATTTTTATTTTGTGGAGCACCCTTCTCCATCTAGAGCGATCGCGAGCCTCCACAGTAGCCTTCCGGAGACCAGCGCCAACACCTACACCTATCTGATCGGTCCATCTGGCCGGTGACCTGCCTCGTCTTCGTGAACCCTCCACTTTTCCTTGGATCACGATTCGTTCAAATCCATCATTGGCACGGGTAAGATGTCCAAAATATCTCATGACGCTTGTGAGCACGATACTCGACAGCCGCTGATCAGCCCTGACTTCACCAAGAATCGAGATATTTGTTCGTCGCGCTGTCCAGGGGACTCGTAGCATCCTCCTCCAACACCATAGCTCGAAGGCATCTATTTTTCTGCGGTTGACCTGCTTCACTGTCCATGTTTCTGATGCGTATAGCATGACAGGGAAAACCAGCGATTCGACTAAATTTTTTTTGTATTAGTGGTTAAGCTGTTGTCTTGGCATATTTTTTTAGCTTCGTCATTACTGATCTCCCCATCTGTATGCGCCTGTTTATCTCAGCATCACAGCCGCCTTTGTTGGTTATCATGGACCCGAGATATATGAAATCGTCAACCACATTGTAATCCCCGATTTTCCTGATGCTAGGCATATTGTCATTTGAATCTATTACCATCGACAAATTAATATCTTTCATATTAAATTAGGAAAAGTCATTCCATTGCCCTTCGAATTTTGAATTTTTTCAAAATTCGAAACACTCAACCACCTTTATTTAAATTATATGGCATGGCTATATGTTTAAATTTAGAATCACTATATCGCGAAATTTTACAAATTAAGATAACAATCTTTGAGTAAAATATTTTACGCGTTTGCATATGTCAGAGTGGTTCGTATCCCGCAGGTGAGCCAGGTGGCCCGGATTGCTGTTACTGGCACTCGGGTTCGATTCCCGAGGGGGTGAAAAACAACCCCTCTGACATATAATTAAAAAATATTCCATTTCAACGGATTTAATAGATGACACCATCTTATGATTTTCTAGCAAATGGTGGTTTTTATAAATTAATAAACATAAATAAATAATAATAAAAATTGCGTAAGATGCGAGGTAGGTTTCACAAAAAAAGAAATAAAACAAAAATTAGTTTTGAATTCGATATATTTCGGGTGTCAGTCCATCTTCAGGAGTCAGAGAAAATTGAATATAAATTCGAATTTTTATTTTTTTATTTTACAAATAATAATTTTTGGAAATATATGTGGTGAGGGAAAGATGGGCTGACACCCGAAATATATCTTATTCAAAACTCATTTTTGTTTTATTTCTTTTTATAATGAAACCTACCTCGCATCTTACGCAATTTTTATTATTATATTAAAATGTTGTACCTAGAACCAACACCTATCTCCTTAAAAGTTATAAATAAATAATAATTGAATGTAATGGAAGGCAGCCCAGAGGTAGTGAGGAAAGAAAAAATTAACACATATATTAACATATATATCATTTACAACTCATTCATTCAGTGATCAATTTTAATCCATTCACAATTCCGTCATAGCATATATTCAGATCCAACACCTCCGATCTATCATTTACGCTGCGATGTGAGAGATTTTTTAGCAAATCATTTCCAAGATTCTTCTTTTAAAATAATTTCGATCATAAAATTGAACTTTGAAATTGTTAAAATTAAATTGATGTTTTTTATCTTTGGCATGATTTGCAAGGGCCTTATTGTTTCCAATTATTTTTGAGATAGATAGTTCGTGTTCTCGTATTCTCTCACCTAGTCGTCGTTTTGTTTGGCCTATGTAACATTCATTGACCCTTTGAAGTGAGTAAATTATATATTATTTTCTATTTATAATCTGGCTGTAGTTAACTAATAAGAAGAGACTATAAGAAGCCAAACTCTAAAATGAATTTGTTAACTACAGTAGGTACTAGCAATTGTAGATTTTTGTACTTTTTATTAAGCTTGATTTGATCATTAACAAAATAAACGTTTTATTTATGGAATTTCTTAAAATATCTCGCACCAATCCCGCAATAATCCCGCGGAATTGAAAGCACTGCCGGATTTCAATCACTAATTATTGGTCGGTAATATCTAAGAGTCTGCCGGCCGCCGCTCTAGAGCAAAGACATTGCAAGGATGCCAAATACATGTCAGACCTGTTTCATACTAATAGAGAATAATTTCTTAATCTACTCTTATTAAACGAGCAAAAATTGTATATTTATTTGTACATATATATATTTGTTTGTTTATATATTTGTATCTTTGTTATATTTTGAAAACGGCTCTACCGATTTTGATGAAATTCACGGGTTAGGGGGTTTTTGGGGTGACAATTCGATCTGTCACGGTCTCATCTTCGACAAAATTGTTTTTGATAGGTTTGTTCATAATCAAATTAATTATTCTCAGGTAGACAAATCCCATTCTTAGGGTTTTAAAAAAGGTTTCCCTTTCCTTTTGTACCCAGGCAGACAATGGGTTGCCTTAATTCATTGTTCTAAAAGGCCTTGAAGAAGTGTTGTGATTGTGGATTTTAACATATTTTGTTCTCCATAAACGTTAGAAATATTAATAAACGTTTTATAATTGTTTTTATAAAGAACTTTATTTATTTAATAGAATAAAAAATAATCAAGAATTTATTTAAAAATATATTTCGCATAAGCAGGTCTCAATTTTCTGAAAAAAACAACACATTTTGATAGGTTTTATTTATTAACAATTGGATGAATAAAAATGAATCATATGGTTGAATCAAAACAGGTGCAGGAGGTGGGGTGTAGTGGCGTGGGATCCGGGGGTAGGGCGAGGTTTTGGGAGTGGGGTCAAGCGGGGTGGGGGTACAGTGGGCTACTATATATATTTGTATTTTTTTAATTTGAAAACGGCTCTCAAAAAAATCGACCTTTTTATCCGAATTTTAAATTAAAAATAATATTAAAATAAAGCTTTTAACTGAAGGAAGAAGTTACCGAGCATCGCTCGGTGCCTCCAGGTACTTTCTATTATTCTAGTAACAGCCTTTTGACTCTAGAAACTCAAGAAAAACAGATTTAAATATTTATTATTTAAAATTATTATTAATTCACCGAAACTGCAAAGAGTCTTGAAAAAGTTTCACTTTACCTCCAATTATTGTTATTTCTATAATTTTATATCATTTAAAATGCTTTAATTATGTAAAATTGAAAAGGCAATGGAATTATTTCGTGACTGAACAAAGAGGAGGATCTTTTATGTGACTATAGAGTAAATAAATAACCCCGTCCATAGTTAGACACGCTTCAAACATTTTCTATAGACACAGGGTCGGAAATAGCACCGCGGGTACGATTATCGCCTGCGTGCTTTTATCTACGATAGCCAAGCCAGCCAGCCACCTTGTTTACCAACCACTTTGTTATTCTAAGCCACTACACTTTTACAAATAAGCTGCATTAGAGAAAGCAGGCTAACCAAACAGCCGGATGAAATTTACTAAACACTTTGTACTTATTTTAGCTAATTTGAAAGAAAAATAAATTGCCCTAACAAGGCATAACAATGGCTTAAAATATCAATAAAAACATTTAAAAATAAGCTGATGTGGCCATTCACATAACTTTACCATACAACTGGCCTCTCTCTTATATTTAATCACATACTACTAAAGGGCATTTGTCCTTTTTTTTAGATGGGGGAATCTTCAAAAGCTGTAGTGAGGATTTTTACCCCTAAACCTAACCCTAACTGTGCCTGTCTATGTATGTTTGTATGCTTTTATGTCCGTCCCCCAACAAAAACAGTCTTGGTTACCAATTTAAATGAAATTGTATATAATAATAAAACTTGAGTAAGATACGAGGTAGGTTTCACAAAAAAGAAATAAAACAAAATTGAGTTTTGAATTCGATATATTTCGGGGGCTAGCCCATCATCAGGAGTCTAAGAAAACAGTTTTCTTAGACTCCTGATGATGGGCTAACCCCCGAAATATATCGAATTTAAAACTCAATTTTGTTTTATTTCTTTTTTGTGAAACCTACCTCGTATCTTAGTTTTATTATTATATTAAAATGTTTCACCTAGAACCAACATCGAACTCCTTAAAAGTTATTGAAATTATATAAAAATAAAAACATTTACTTCTGTTAAATTCCGCAAACATTTCTCTATAAAAATAAAAAAATAAAATTTATTTTCAAAAAGCAATTAAAATTCACTCCAAATTTAGGTACCATAATTCTGGGATCGGGGAGAGGGTTCGTGGGTGGAAAGTGATTGGAGATAGAGAGAGTGGAGGAGGTGGGGTCCAGGGTGGGGAAGTGAAGGGTCAGGGGATGGGGGTACAGGGGGTGCAGCTAGTATATGATAAAATAATTTATAATTCAATGTGAATTCTTTCATTTTTAGTTTTTTGTGCAAATACCTGCAAATGTACTTCATTTATTAAATAGTAATAAAGACTCGATTGAGTTCAATAGATTATATAAAGTTTTTTAAAAAATTATATTTAAAAGTACTTTGCGATACAGGGTATGTTCAAGTATTGTAATCGTGCATTGTTTTTTTTTGCTTCGTTTTTTCGAAATATCCCAAAAATGGCTGAAACTATATTTTGATTAAAAAAATAGGAATTGGTCTACAAAAAAGCCCTTATAAGTGAATATCGAAAAAATTATAATTTTCGAGATATTAGGTAACTGTTTTGTCAAAATATCTGTTAGTACGTTAGTCCGTGCGAGAGTAACCAAATTGTTGTGGACGCTCTAGCTCAAAAACTAGTCTGAATATCAAAACGAAATTTCACATCTAGTACTATTGGTGCATTGAGTTTAAAAGCTGATTAGATTTTAGTTGAAATCGAATCCAAAATTAAAGGAGGAGGGTTTAAGAATTAAAATTATAAGAATTTCAAACTAAAAAAAAAAAAAAAAAAATTAATTGAAAAGTTTATATTTCGCCGAGAGTAGCAGAGTTGTTGATTCATAAAGAGAAACAAAGAGGCTGTCCTCTGCTTGATGCAAATAACCCGATGAAAAATAATATTTATAATTAAAAATGATGATGAAAGCAAAGCCTTCCTAACTATAGTCTCAAACAAATGGATAATATATTTGTATGTTTATTTGCATCAAGAAGAGGACAACCTCTTCGTTTCTCTTTATGAAGAAAAATTAAATTTACTCTAAAAAGAGCCTATTATAAAAAAGAGGTTTTTCTTTTGATCGGGGGTCAAAATTGGGGAGGAGGTGGTTCAAAATATAACAATATAAGTCCTAGACCCTTTGATCGATTTGAACGAAATTCTTTTGCATAAGCACCCTGTACGACCTTATGAAAATGACTGACTATTTAAAATTGATAGTCACCAACAAGAGGGGAGTGTGAAATATTTTCAAACAAAAATTGAAAAAAGCTGATATATTTATAATAAAAGAGTCTCATAAATAAAAGGAGATATTATTAATTGATAATGGGTCCAAAATTAAGAGGGGGGAGGAGTTATTTCGTAAATAATTATAAATTATTTTATTAATCTATCTATTCTTATTTAACGAGCAAAAATTCTTTGTATGTATATTTATTTATATATATATTTCTATCATAGTTCTGTTTTGAAAACGGCTGTACTGATTTTGATGAAACAAAATCTATTAACAAGTTTTGAGGATGAGAAAACGATCTGGCTAGGTCTGAACCTCGACAAATTTCATCTTATATGATCTTTTCTTAATTTAAGTAATTATTTATAAATGAAAATCTCAATAAAAAAGTTTGTTTACATTTTTTTCAATTATCTTTTATTTATTAATTGATTTTTTAATTTTAAAACCCTCTAATAGGTTATAGCAAATATTATTATATTATATTAAAATTAGGAATTTTTTGTTTGTGGAGGATGAGTTGATGGATTGACGGAACAAACCAATCGACTTGATTGGGGAATAATGGAATTGAAATAATTATCGGAAAAGAGGTTTTTTTATCTAATTAGATTTTTCCTCTTATTAAAAACAAGGACTAAAGATGAATAAGGACATTCGATGGTGGAGAAGTAATCTCCGGAATCGAAGCAAAATACAATGTATACATTAATTAATGTAAAATAATTGGTTTAATAAAATTTATAAAAAAAAAAAAATTTGTTTGTGGGGGGACGGATAATGGAATTATAAATTATCGGAAAAGAGGTTTTTTTATTTAATTAGTTTTTTCCTTTTATAAAAACAAGGACTAAAAAGATGATCAAGGACAGTCGATGGCGGAGAAGTAATCTCCGGAGTCGAAGCTCAAATACAATGTATACTTTAATTCATGTAAAATAATTGGTTTAATAATAATAATAAATTTTTTGTTTGTTTTTAATTAACAGGGGTCTAAATCATAACAAAACAGGTGTGTTTACAAATAAATTGGTTGAAGTGGCTTTTTTTTATATAACTTGGAAACAAATCTTATTTAATTTTATGTTTTTATTTCAGATCCTATACGATTATTTTTTTATTATTATTTTCCTATTTATTTTTTATAATGTTTATCAATATGAACAAATGTGGGGAAATTGGTGTACGAGTAAACAAATATACCTACACATTATATGTAGACCATTAGAAAGCTAGAAATGTAAAAACTGGGTGCGGGGTGGGGTGGATGTGGGGGGTGCAGTTGTGGGGGATCCGGGGGTGGGGTGGTGGGGGCGAGGTGTGTGGTTTCGGGGGCCAGTGCTTACCGTGCATCGCTCGGTGGCTCCAGGTACTTATTAAATATAAGAGAAGGACCAGGTGTTTGGTAAAGTCATGTGGATGGCCACATCAATTTATGTGGGTATAGGAATTCAAAAACTCAGACAGAAAACAATCCGGGCTTAAATTGATTTTTATCAATAAATAATAAATAAGTAGTAAATAAATTTAAAAATTGATGTCCCTTAGAACCTAGATTTTCAAGTGTTATTTTAGTTGTCAAGAAATCAGCATTACGAATTCTGTTTGTGAGTTTGGCTCAACGTTTTTCTTTTCTACTACTACATGAAATTTTTCCTCGTCGCTTATAAATTTTATATACAATCGTGGCCATGAATAAGAAAAAGTAAAAATATGAATCGTCTGTGAGGTGAATATTGAAAAATTAGTATGATTGATTTAGTAGACAGACGAGATGAACAGACCAAAAGGGATACTCCTCCGGAATACCAATCGACCTAGCCAGCCAGCAAACGGAAACAAAAAATAAATACACAATTTAGAGAGGAAGGTTTTGAACAGTCGGCGCTTAGCTTGGTTACGTATCAAGTATTAATGTAAATGGATAGGTAAGCCTTTAATTAAAACTAGAATCGTTATAGGAAGAAATCAATGACGTTGTTTTCTACGCTTGATGCAAATAATTTTATTTATTTATTTATTCGGGTTGGGGTTAAGACGTAGAGTGCGTCATTGAAATTTCTATGGGGGGGGGGTTGAAAATTGTTACATTTTAGTATTATATCTTAAAAATAAAAGCGATCAAGTTTTAAAAATATAAAGTTCTTCTAATTCTTTAGAACTGAATAAAATGGGGGGGGGGGGGGGGTACTTTTCATGAAATTAGGGAGGGGTGAGTCATGAAGATAGGGGGATGGGCACTTCTGATTTATTTATTTATGATGTTTCAGGATAAATTTTCCCTTTATCAATGCAATTTTTTAACAAGTTAGAAAATATAGTTGTATTAAAAAATAAATATTAAGCAACTATATAGAAATTAATATTTTGAAAATAGACGATGATACAGATTCTCGTGGAAATTAAATTAACTTGAATAAAAATAATAAATAAAAATATTTATGAAAAATTATTTTTTTCTTAAATTTTGAAGTAATGTGTAAACTTTTGTTTGTTGAGTGACCGAGTGACCCGCTTACTATATTACAACAAAATGAATTTACCTACATCCAATCGGGTATTTGAACCCATGATGAATTACAGATAGAATATTTTTGATATTTTTTTAAGTTATAGAATGAATTATGTATGATTTACACCCACTTTCTTTATTTCAATCGGATTAAAATTTATATAGTGTATTGCAGTAAAATCCCGTTTTAAGTAAGAACGGGTTCTTACTAGTTAAAACGCGTTTCACTGAATACCTTTGTGGCAACTAGACTTTACTGATGTTTAACTTTTAAGGAGTTCGGTGTTGGTTCTAGGTGAAACATTTTAATATAATAATAAAACTTGAGTAAGATACGAAGTTTTCGTAGACTCGTGATCATGGGCTCACCCCCGAAATATATCGAATTCAAAACTCAATTTTGTTTTATTTCTTTTTTGTGAAACCTACCTTCGAATCTTACTCAAGTTTTATTATTATTTTACTGATGTTGGTTGAGTTTGGTTCAAAGCTCTAGAATCTTCATTTTGAGTGTTTATTTTCAAAAATTTTCAAACGAAAATGTCAAAAATTAGGAGCAAAGTTGTAGAGAATGTAATTTTAAAAATTTTTTGAAAATAAACACGTAAAATGAGGTGGAAGGTTAAAAATGAAGCTTTTAGACCTTTGACTCAAAGGCTCAACCAACATCAGTAAGCTCTACTTGCCACAAAGTTATTCAGTGAAACGCTTGTTAACTAGTAAGAATCCGTTCTTACTAAAAAACGGGTTTTTACTGCAACATATCCTTACACGACTAACAACTTTTGACACTTGAAAAGTACACCGATTAAAAAAAAAATCGTTAGAGCCGTTTTTGAGAAAATCATAAAAAACGAAAAAATTTTAATGTAAATGTCAAGTTTCTCTATTCCGATTTCCATCAAAAGCTTGTTGTACTCCTTCTAGCCTATATATTATATATTATATTGGACATATAAAGAGTTTTTTTTTTAATTAATTCTGGCTTTCTAAGAATGTGATTTTGTATGACGTTTTTATTTTATTTTATTTTGATTTGCTTTATTTTATGTTGTTTTACTTTTTAATTTGTCTTTGTTCTTTCATGTCTTTAATTTAAAGTAATTTATTAAATTTATGTTTTTGAATTTTTCTGTTAATTTTTCTTAAAATTTAACCCTCGACTCAAGATTAATCTTACAGAGGGTTAAATTTGAATTTTGATTCTAATTTTAATTGATAAATATTGTTAAGGTTCAATATGTATTAATATATATGTAAACTGTGTATGTAAACTGAGCTAAATAAATAAATAAATATAGAGCTTTTGTTCTAAACTGTTGTCAAACTGTTAAGGGCATTTATTCCTTCTACCTAGAAGTGACAAAGTGAAATTAACTTTTTTCTCCTCGGAATAAAAGTCCTCAAATTGACAAGACCCATGAGATTACAATACTTAGACATTATATTTTTAAAATATAAATGGGAAAGTAAAAATATTCAAATTTTCATGAGATAAACAAACTATTATTCGGATTTCCGAGTCGTGGCTAGTTGAGTAGAGGCGGGTTAGTCCGTCAAACCAGTCTTAGGATTATATTCTCGTTGATAATTATGAGTAAATATTGATTTATTGATTTTATCTTATTTACCTAATATGCGCCAGGTCTTATAAGTTATACCTATTAGAAGAAAGAATTAATTTAAAAGATAAAAATAAATATAAAATATTTAACTACATCCCCATTATTTTAAAAGTAATTCTTAGTTTCATTCTCAATGCGGGCTGATGAAATTTCTCTAAAAAATTCCTCTGCGGGCTCTGAAAATGGAAGTGATTTGTGCGAATTAGCTTGACTAAAATTTTAGGTCATCGAATAACTATATTGCAAGGAAACTTTTGACTTACGATATTTTATGCCAAGTTAATTTTTAGAGACACTTGTAATTATGAAGTGTCGCAAAATTAAAATTTTAATCGTTCAT
>JALMQS010000890.1:1165717-1179518 GCA_024734495.1 Forficula auricularia
TTCCTGAAGATGGGTTGATAGCCCGAAATATATATATTGAAAAAGAATTTTTTTTTATATTTTTTAATTTTAATGTGAAATAAGTGACCTAGTATCCTTAACTCATAGTAAATCAATATTAAATATAATATTTATTTACTCTTATCTTTATTGAGTCTGAATTGTATCCAAGGTAGTAACACAAGGGAATGTCTGGAGGCTCCTCTCCACAAATGCCTGCACTATTCGAGGCAGGGGCGAATTTGAGCCTTGGATAATAGAGATTTTGCTTAAACAAACTTTATTAACAATACAAACTAAATTTACATTTAATCGTATTGATTAACAAGACATCTGAAAGTCTTAACAAAGGTACGAACCATTATCATTTATCATTTTATAACATGTGTTTAATTCAAAATAATACCTACGTATGAAAAATACTTTAAATAATTTTTCGAAAGTCTTCAAACAATGAAGGCATAACGTCAACTATCTCACTTTCTTTAACATTTGTTATATCTTGAAATATCTTTTAAAGAATTTATAGCCCATAAAACTTCATAACGAATTCGTATTGTTATAAATAATAGAAAAAAGAGTTTTGTTTTTTTGTTATTATTTGCTTTACTTTGAGAAATTGACTATAATATACACACATTAAACAAAAAGGGTGGCATAGACAGACAACCAGACTTGTTTACCATCGCTTTGTTTTCCGAGGTAATAAATTCAATGGAATGAATTATGGTATTTTTGTTTTACAGTTAAAATAAGAAAAATTCTGTTTAAACAATTTTTGATTACGGAAATTTGTTTTTAACTAAACTACTATTACTAGGGGTGCGAGTCTTTATAACAGGCTGCCAAACAAAGATTAAGGGAGTATATTATGGAGGTTTATCCCTTGAATGTGATTGGGTTTTGGAGGTTTCGGTGTGTGTTTATGTGTTTGTGCATTCTTTTTTATGTGTTAAATGAATTTCAATGAACAGACGCCATGACGTCAGACCACCCCTCCTCAGAACCTTTGCTTAATGAGGGGTGTTGCATTAATTATTGTAATTGAATGTGTTTTTCTTTTTAATTATACATGATTATTTTTGTATACAATGTACACCTTTTATGTGTGAAAAAATAAATATTCTATTCTATTCTATTGATAATGCGTGGTGTAAAGACAAACTAACATTAACAAGACAATTAAATCTTCAGAAAACTTAAGAATTAATTCTAATTAAGTTTTATACGCTGTTTCTCATCGAGTTTTTCAATTTTTAACAACAGCTCAAAGTTTTGAAAAATTGTTGGTCGAAATTGCAAAACAAAGCCGTTTTAACGCATTTTTGAGACTCATTAGAAATAGAATACAGTGAAACCCCTCATATCCGAACTAATTGGGGATAAAACCTGTTCGGATTAGCCGAAGGCTGGTAGTTTGAATATCTTATCGAAGAAAATGGTTCTCTTTTTATCCGTGAGAAGCTGAAGAAAGTTACAAAAAAAGACGTTATTTACTGGGTTGCTCAATTGAGGCAAAATATAAGTGTGAACTTACTGAGGAAATCTTGGAAGAAGCTTTGGCCTAGCCTCGAGTTCGAGAAAACACCTACCCAAACTTAAATTTGTCAAAAAAACTCGTTCGGATTTCCCGGGATTTTGGATTTGAGGGGTTTCACTGAGGCAAGGAAATTGAAAAGATTTTTTTCTGAACATGTAGCAGAGTTATTGATTTTCAAGAATAAATCGTAAAGTGTATAATCTCTACTTGAAGCAAATACAATAATCATATAAAGGGTGTCCCGTATCACAACGATAAACCGTGAACAGGGGATAGGCCAATTTCTGACGGTCCAGAATGTAAAATTTTTTTTTAATAAAATTGTCATAGTTTTCGAGTTTAGGCATTTTTTTGAAAATGGGGAAAATCGCTCCCCTGCCCTAAATAATGAGATGGTGTGACTATAAATTAACATATTTTATTATTCTAATTTTATTACGCAATCCTGAATAATCCTGTTCTTTTTACACTCTTTATATTAGCTTCACCTGTATGTATGTATGTATATATTTATCTAAGTATCAATATGACTTTTATTCTTTTCCGCAAACATTTCTCTATAAAAAAATTGTTTACCTACTCAATTTAAATGAAATTATATAAAATAAATAAAAATAAATACATTTCATTCTGTTAAATTCCGCAAACTTTTCTCTATAAAAATAATTAAGACTGAAAAGTAAAAAAAAAATTATATTTAAAAAAAATACACGTTTCTAAAAAGTACAAAATAATGTAATACTTAATCAAAAAACGTGGGACACCTTAATTAATTAAAAATTAAAAATTAATTAAAAGTACATGTTTTTGCGTCTCACACTTTTTGATTAAGTATTACATTATTTTGTACTTTTTAGAAGCGTGTTTTTTAGTTTTTTTAAAATATAATTTTTTTTTCTCCAATGGCTAAATGAATCAATCAACTCAATGTTTTTAATTACCAATAATAATTAATTATTCATATATCCAATTAATTATTATCAATTAAGACTAGCTAAATTAAAGAATTCATATTATTTATATATCCTAATTTTTATATATTATAAGAACATATTTATAATGAACTAATAGTGAGTTTTAAAATTAAAAACTAAATAAATTAATCCATAAAAGGAAATTAAAAAAAAAAAAATTATTATAAATTTTTATTGACACACCCATCTATGAATAATTATGTGGGTGAATATGTTCAAGAAAGCGCGCCACCACGGGAGCTCAATTAGTTTAATCAAGAAAAAAACATCAAATTAAAGTAACCCGAAGATGAGACCCAGACAGATCGATTTTTCGATCCAAAAACTCCCAAAACCCGAGATTTTCATCAAAAATTTTACAGCCGTTTTCCAGAAACCGGTTCTATATGAATCTAAGAATTGCTCATTTAATATAGTCCAGGCAAATTACGATGGAAAAGGCCGGATATCTATAAATCTAAGAGTTTTATCAATAAATTAGTCTAAGTAAACGTTCAAGACAACAAAATTTATTAGTAAATGAGATTGGAATCAAGTTTCTAGGATGAGTGGTTTTCATTTTATGAAGGATAAACTGCGATTTTTTTGCAAAAAAATCAAAACTTCAACCTCATTGCGGCATGGGTTACAATTATCCAATTAAGATGAAACTTTATTTAAATTGTAGAAAATTTAATCTAGTTTAAAAATGTATAGACTTATCTTTTTCGAAAACGTGCTCCTTCATGGTCAAAATGGGAAAAAATCGAAAAAAGTACGAGTTTTAGGGATATTCAAAAGTGATCCCGAGGGCTGTTTTTTGACAGGTGCTAGTATCGGTTCTACTAAACTTAAATAAGTAGAATTGTTATCATTTTACGCGTAATTTAAAGAGATTTAATTTATCTAAAAAATATATTTTTGATTTGATAAGCCGTTTTAGAGTTAGTTAAGAAAAACTGAAAAAAACTCTAAGGCGCGTAGAAAAATTTCCACATAGAGATTTGGGGCAAAACGTAGGGTAGTAATTTTGGTGTACCAATAAAGGTATTCCAGCAATAAAATCTTTACCTCTAATTATTTCCAGTTTATGCCGTTTTTCACATAATTTGCCTGAACTAATAGCAGGATCTAAAAAATTTACTCTAAGTTCAATAATAAAAAATAAATAAATAAATAAAACAATTATCTTGATTTCGGTCCATGATTAAAATCAATATAAGAATCACCAAATGACCAAACAATAATGAATCTTATTATTTTATTCTTCAATCGCAACATTTCGTCCGTTTATTCGGACTTCCTCAGGCTTTTTGGTTTCTTTTACAGACATAAAATTCGAATCCTTTTACAAAATGACTTTTAAATGAAATAATTAGAAACATTAGTTTACATTTTGGATATTGGTGTATTCACATTGTCTATTAAATCGTCACTTAATTTGTTAATTTTACAGGACTAGCGTTTAAATTTGTCAGTATTCTGTTAGGCGATACCGATCAATATTGTTTGATTTGTTTGTTTGTTGACGCGGATAGCATAAAGGCGACTGAAACAGCCAGCCACTCTATATGGGAATTGCGAATGTATAAAGACCTAAATTGAATTGGATCTATTTGGGTCAATGAATCCCAAGTCAATGGACGCCAAGGGAGTTTCGAGGGCGAGCTCTCTGAGTCCAGCCTCTGCGGGAATAAGAACAAGAGAAAATAAAAATAAGAGAAAAATCAAGCCAACGGGTGATTTCGATCTCGAAGCCAATCTGGAATTCCTAGCTCGCATAAGAGAATTGCATGAGGGCCAGCCAATAAGGCAACATGACATTTACAACATGGTGTTTTTTAGAAGGAAGGCGAGGAGAGTCAAAGATTGTAGTAATAAAAACAAAAATTTAAAATTTCTAAGGACATGGACAATGGTTTCAGATAAAATAAACTGCAACGGATCGTTGCTAAACTTTATCCAATGTACTATCTTATTCTAGTGTAAAGTACATTAAAATATAATTTTTCAAAAAAACATTATATGACCTTTTTTGTGGTCCTTAAGGTACTTAATTACAATATTAAATTTCATCAAAATTGGTTTAGTCATTTTCAAAATATTTAGAATAAACCAAAAAAGTACTAAAATAAAGTACTAATGTTTGTGGGCCGATATGTACCAAAAAGTAATCAGCGCTTCATTTTGTTAAAATAATGTTGCTAGGTTTTCAATTTCATTTCAATCGGTTCAACGATGTGGAAAAAATCGTGGACGAAAAAAACGATAACAACTTTTTGAAAAAATCGTATTTTTTGGTCTCTCGACGGGACCCCATGTAATTTTTGGGAAAACTGTCATGTGCTAAAATTCAACCTAATTGAATACTACAATTTGTGACTTGCTTCGCATTGGATAAAGTAAAAGTTTAATTCTCATTGAACGTTTTATTTAATTACAAGTTAGATTTTTGAAGTGAAAAGTTCTACTCCCGGGGTAGGACAAATTGACCTAGACATTACGAAAAGTGAAAAAATTCACCCTCTCCGACTCTACAAAAGAAGAAAAAGAGAGATTTAAATTTATTAAATAAGAAATAAATGATTTTGGACAATTTTTTTTTATTAATGTTTAAAATCAATTTTCGTACGACGTTTCTTCCTTTTTTCAGGACTTTTTCAAGTACTCAATTACTTAAGACATTAGTCGTTGATAAAATAGTGGAACCATCGAGAAAATAAATAGTGTTAAATGGAAAAGTTTTTATTTTGTCGAGAGTAGCAGAGTTGTTGATTTATAGAGAGATTCAAAGAGGTTGTCCTCTGCTTGATGCAAATAAACATACACACATATATATAATATATATATATATATAATTTAATTATATATAAATATAATTGTCTATAAATGTTTATTTCGGAATCTCTTGAATAATTCTTAATCGGAATTCAATGGAAGCTCTGTAATCTTATCGAGTAACAGGATTCTTTTCTATCAATATTTTCGCCTCAGTTGTTGACGAGAGAGCCTCTCGGCAACATCTATTTGTCTATTAAAGGTAAATTCATGCCATTATAGATATTTTCTAGTTTGTTTTTTTAGACAAATATATACATATCACTTTCTTTTCAATGTCCAGATGTCCACATAATATACAGGTAATTTAAATAAAAAACTGTTTAATATTTTATTAAAAAAAAAACGTAAAACCATGAAAGAATATTGTAATATTTGAATATTTTGAACACTGTAGCCCAAGAGTGGGTACCACATGACTCCCAAATAATGACTCTCATACAGAGTATGGTCAAGTATTGAAATCGTGGATGAAAAAAGTGATTTTTTTTTGCTTCCTTTTTTCGAAATATCTCAAAAACGCCTAAAACTATTTTGATTAAAAAAAATTGGGCAAAACCATGGCATTTCGGTCTACAAAAAACCTAATAAGTGAAGATTGAAAAAATTATATTTTTCGAGATAATAACTGTTTTGTTAAAATGTCTGTTAGTATGTTAGGTTGTTATTCTGTTAGTCTGTGCGTTACCAAATTTTGTAGACGAGCTAGCTCAAAAATTAGTGTGAATATCAAAACTAAATTTCACACATAGTTTTGGTGCATTGAGATTAAGAGCTGATTAGATTTTGGAGCATATCGACCCAAAATTAAAGGGGGGGAAGGAGGTTAAAATTTATAATTATAATATTTTCAAACTAAAAAAACAAGAAAAATTAAATATACTATAAAATGAACCTATAATAGCCAAAATATGTTTTTTTTCTTGGGGGGCGGGGGGGGGGGGGGGGGGTTGGGAAAAAATTAAAAATCTAAGCACTTCGACCAAATTCAACCAAATTTACATAATCAATGGGCCCCCAGAATACTAAAAATGGAAAAACTAACCACCCAAAAGGAAGGGGGAGTTGATTCCTCTAAATGTCTAAATAATTATAAATAATATTTATAAATAATTTTATTAAATAGATAAAATGTAAGAGAGGCGTCAGGGTGTGTGGCAAAGTCATGTTCTTTTTGGTATTCACAGTGGTTTTTGACCTAGAGTGTACAAAAAATTTGGTAACATACTAACAGACATTTTCACATAATAATTAATATCTCGTAAAATATAATATTTTCTATGTTAACTCATTAAGGAGTTTTTATAGAGCAACACCCCATGGTTTCACTCTATTTTTTTTTATCCAAATAGTGTTACCAGTTTTTGAGATATTTTGAAAACATGAATCAAAACAACCATTTTTTTCCTGCACGATTACAATACTTGAACATACCATGTATGCTAAAGTAAAAACTTGCTGTACTTAAATGAAAAATCTTATTCATTTTTTTAAAAGATTCAAATGAAAGAAAAAATAATAATTTTCATTGAAATGCTTAGAAATGTAATCTTTTCGGTTTAATAAACTTATAAACATTTCGTAGAATTTAGCTTGTATATTTTTCAAAACCGTAAACTTTTATGAAAATCTTTTCTCCGATTTTAATTGGATCTTGGATTGAAAAGAGACTAACAAATAATGAAATACCTACAAGGATTTTATATATATATATATATTTATATGTGTATAAATGTATATTTAAGAGTGGATTTGTATATCGTATATGCAAGACAATTTATCTGATACTGACAAGTAAATTAACATTTCAACATTTACGAGATGTTTGTTATAAATTCTCGTTAAATCCTCGGTGGAATTGTTTTGTTTTTTTATTTTTATTCAATTGGCTTCAGTACACTTTATTTATGCTTATGAATAAATACTAGCAATCGTAGTTCTCTTTATAAATAGAGGATTTTGTAAACTCAACCCTTCAATTTTAAATTACCCTCATATTAATTAAGGATTAAATTCACCTATCGTAATTACTTACATAGACAAATCTCTGGCATAAATTTCGCCTTGACCTGTGTAATACTACCTAATAATTATCAATAGATAATAGATGCTTCTTATTATAAAATTAGGATTAAATAAGAATCCTTCTAATATATACTTATTTATTGACCAATTTATTGAGTTTCCGAGGCCACTTGAAGTTTATTGAAATTATTATAGAAATTTTAGTGTTTTCTCCCCTCAACCCGGCATATTCGAGTACCTGAGGATTTTTAAAAAAGCAACCACAATAAAACCTACACCAGACTTATATTTGAGCAGTTCATTGTTATTGCAACCTATAATAATAATCGGAAACATCCGTAATTAAAAATAAAAGGCCTAAATCCCACATATGATTATCGTTGGCGAATGCGCAGATATATAATCTTAAAAAATTGCCCCCTATCATTTAATTCTTCACCTAGGAGGAGGTATATTTGCGGATTATCAGTATTATAAACTGAACCTAAATTAAAAAGGCATATTTGTGGATGGTTATACTAGTGTTTAATAAATGTATGTGTTTGTTATACCTAAAAATAAAACACATAGAGACACTGCACACCAAATACAAAGAAAAGAAGATAGAAAGAAATCCCTTTTTTAGTATCTACAGAGTAGAACTTTCTCTATATTTAATGGACATATACAAAACTAAACATTGACCAACCTCAGACACCTTTTTATTCTGTTAATTTCTAATTTCTAAACAGTGAAAATCTTTTGAAAACATATTTTGATTATCATTTGGATAATCAAGAAGAGTAGACTGCGATGTCCCTCGGTGGTCGGGGAGTTTGGATGGTGGGCGAGTAACACTTAAAAAGTGGGCAGAGACTTACTAATAACACGATCCGTGAAGACATGAGATCAAGTTTTACTTACACTAATTATTATCAGTGGCATGCGGTCCATGGATGCTGTGGATGCTGCGCATCTCTAAAATTATTAGATGATAAAAAAGACAATTTTGAATTATTGTGAAAGGACAGATTGAAAAGTTTAATAGAAAAAGAATAGAAAAGATATTGAATCTGTAGAAGATATGAATTTCATTATTCTAAAATTTTAGAAGCTCTTTCAGTATGAGCTATTTTATTTTTATTTTTATTTTTTCAACTTATTTAAAATTCATGCACCTTTTTAACCTTTGTAAATTTAAAGAATAAGAAAATTGTTTTTCAAATTTCCTATTTAACCGCTTGAAATGTGTTTGTGGATATGTGTAAAGTGTAATCAGGGATGTTTGTATACGAGTATATATTATTAATTTAATTTAAATTAGGTTGGAGTTGGTGGTGTTTCACAAGGAAACACGTGTGAAACACCACCAACTCCAACCTAATTTAATTTTTACAATGTTTCACTATAAACCAGCTCCGCGTTCCCTAAATTTTATTATTAATTTAATGGTAGTGTAGAATGAAAAGGCAAAGGTTTTATGTTTAAAAATTTAGAATTTTTTATAAAGAATTAATATGTTTGAAAATGAAATGAAATGTTTAAGATTGAATAAAAAAAAATGAATATTTATATGAGATTTCATGTGCTTTATGGTCCATTCTGGTCTCTTCCAATCGCTCGTAGACAGGATAGCTACTCGTGGCTGGAAATACCGTAAGATATAGGCCAATCCCGTCTTTTTCTTGTTTTTTCTTCTAGAGTGTTGTGTCGAAAATACCAGGCTGAGATTGATCAAATTTGTAATAAATAAATGATCTCTAGCCTTCAATATTCTGGCGACGAATATTAATGTAGAAGAAAAAAAAGATTATCCAAGCTCTATCCTGGAGCCCAGCTTTAGATGTTGTTGCTTGAGATAATGCTCATATAAGAATGGCTGAATGGCCTCTCCTTAGGCAGCAACTTATTTCTTCTTAGGAAAAAATATAATATTTATTTAAATAAAATATCATCTATTGCAAACTCTGTTTTATTAAAAATAGCCAGCCAAATCAATTCGATGTATTTATAAATATAATTTATTTAGTCATTTATTTATTTTTATGTTAAAATTCAAAATTAAATATTTTTTTTCTCTACAATGCTTGTGTCCATTCCACACTCGACAAAGGTTTTTATAATCATAATTGAGAACACAGTCTTAAGGTTGCTTTGACACAATCATCCGTTTCCATTCGGTTCTGTCCCAGGCCAGCCAGCTATTGACCCCTTTCCGTCTTTATATCACTTGACAAAAATCTAATGTTAAATTTGAAAAATATTGAAAAATTGAATGATTCTATAATCTCCACTGATATATATATAAACGGTTTGAAAAATTTTAATTTTTGATTTCCTTAATTTTTTTTCATTTTTTTTATTACCCATCAAAAAACTCTTACTGGTAAATTTTGAAATTTTTTTGATTGCCGGTTTAAAAGATATCGAATTTTGAAGAAAAAAACGCTTTTTTTTCTGTTTTTCGCTTTTGAATTTGGACCATTTTTGAAGAAATTATTAGCGAAAAATCGAAAAAAAGAGTTTTTTTTTCAAAATTCGATATCTTTTAAACCGATTATCAAAAAAATTTCCAAATTTACCAGGAAGAGTTTTTTGATGACTACTAAAAAATATAAAAAAATGAAGGAAATCAAAAATAAAATTTTTCAAACTGACTGATTTGGCGTGGAATGAATGCCCCATTTATATATAAATTATATAATTTTGGGTTGTTATCGTCCATCTTTGAAAATAATTAGGCTGGATATTGGGATCTTGGACTTGAGAAAATAATTATAAGCTAAATTTCCAAAAGTTGCAACACGTTTCGTCGTATATTTTTCGACTTCTTTAGGCAATTTTTAGGATCAGCTTACTCGTTGATAGACATTTACAGACCATTAGACTAGATTTTGCAATGAAATAAGTGACCAGTCTTAAACAAACTTAATACAACAGATATTGAACAAAATAAATAAAAAAATCTCAAAAAAATTGATCATTCAAAGCGTATCTGTCATCATATACGCTTTGAATTTTCTTTTTTATCATCTAATAACTTTAGGGATGCCCACATCCACAGCATCTATGGACCGCACGTCACTAATATATATTGGTGTAAGTAAAATTTGATTTCGTGTCTTCTCAGATCGTGTTATAAGTATGTCTGTCCTGACTTTTCAGGTGTCACTCGCCCACCATCCATACCTACCCGACCACCGAGGGACATCGCCGCCTACTCTTCTTAATTATCCAAATGATAATCAAAAAATGTTTCCAAAAGATTTTGGCTGTTTAGAAATTATAAATTAACAGAATAGAAAGGCGTGTGTGGTTGGTCAATGTTTAGTTTTGTATATGACCATAAGGTATAGGGAAAGTTTTTTTTGTTCAATTTCTGTTGTATTAAGTTTGTTTAAGACTGGTCACTTATGTTATTGCAAAATGTAGTCTAATGGTCTGTCTATATCTATTAACGAGAAAGCTGATCCTAAAAATTGCCTGAAGAAGTAGAAAAATATAGGACGAAACGTGTTGCAACTTTTGGAAATTTATCTTTTAATTATTTTCTCAAGTCCAAGATCCCAATATCCAGCCTAATTAATAAATTATGTATATATAACCATTAACCACCCATCCACACCATCTACTATTATTCAAGACAGCCATCCTTCCTTCCTGTCTTATAAGATGTAGCCACTTTTTTGGGGAAATTTCTTTACACGAATATTTTTTCCCTAGATCATATTTAGATAGGTTCTATTTTTAACCGACTTCTTTATTCTATCACCTGCTTGCTAAAGCTAAGAATTATTACCAGTATAAAAATAAATTTGCAGGTATATATTTTGTAATAGAAACTTTTTATCTAAGTTTTGGAAATTCAACTAAAAGGGATTTTATAACATTTGTTTTAAAAGCCAACGAACCTTGAAGTTAGAAATCTATCCTTTTTTAACTTAAAAAAAAAAAAAAAAAAAAAAATATAAAAACAAAAAAAAAACCTTGCAATTCAAGTTTTCAAATAATAATAATAATATTAATAATATTTTTTTTTATTATTATAATAAACCAACTTTTTATTATTACACTCGAGAATTTTTTTTTACCATTTTTTCTCTCTTCATATAAGTAGATAGAAAAAGTTGTTTTTAAATGTGAGTAGAAACTATTTTTTATTCTTTTGAATCTACTCGTATAGTATATGTTTCTATTATGATTTTGATTAAAAGCTAATATTATCATATTGCGATAAGGTGTATGAAATTGGTAATAAAAAAGATAGACTCTTTATATAAAAATCAACTTGAACTTTTTTATTAAGTTTCCGATCGATTGAAAAATGAATACCTTGATGCAGCTTTGTCAATTTCATAGTGTCTGTGTATCATTCTTGAAATTACCATATTATTCATAAATAAAAATCACTGAGGTTGTCGTCTGCTTGATGAAAATATTATATATAAGAAACTTTTTAAAAAACAATCTTCAAACGTTTCGGGAGAATTTCTCCTTTTATGGTTACAATGGAATTTCAAATCATTAAAAAAGACAATAGACATAGCTTTATCTAATAAATATGAATTTTTTAAGTAGGTCCTTTTGCTCCAATTGAGTCAAAAGAAGTGTAGTATCTAATATTTAATAAAATAAGTAAAAATACAAATGAAAAATAATAGAATTAAAAAATAAATAGTATGAAAGCCGTAAATGTTTGAAATAAAAACAAATATAATTAAATACAAATGTTTATTTGATTTAATTAATAAAGTAAAGAGAGTGTAGCTTTAAAAACTGAGTTTTAAATCTGTAAACTCCTGATGATGGACTAATAATCCGAAATATATTGAGTTTGTATAAACCTCTTTGAGTTTTATATCATTCACTGTGAAACTACACTCCTTTTACTTTATTAATTAATATCATGTTTCACCTAGAACCTACACCACTTTCCCTAAGAAAAATTAGTTTGATTTATTCAAATCAGCTGATAATAAGTCTTGTATGAGGGGGGTCGGTAGGCTAGGCGGTAGCGTGACAGCGAGCTAACCAGGGGACCCGGGTTCGAATCCGACTCGAGGCAGCCAGCCAAAATCTGACCCCCGGGGGTAGAGACAAATTTTAAAAATATAGCTAGTATCGTAATTGGGCTTATGGCTAGAAAGGCCGAAAAGCCAAAAAAAAAAAAAAAAAAAAAAAAGTCTTGTATGATTTGGCAATGCATTGTATTAATACTGTTTATGTTTACATCCAAACATAGCATTTATGTAATTTTTTAAAGTAAATTTCCAAGTAAATTCGTCGGTCAATGATATATTTTATTACATAAAAAGCAACTAATAATAGTATAATTCAAGAGAAAGTGTCAAGATCTTAATTTTCCATAAGACTAAGAAAATGTCTACATTTTAAAAAATTTGCTCGGTAATGTGTGATTCAAAATTCAAAAACAAAGCATAGATAGAGAGTTAAACTATTATAAAAAATTAAGTTATAGTTATTATCTAATATTTTTTTATTTAACATTAACGGCGAAAGGATCTCCTTAAGAGAAGAAAAGAAAAATTCAAGAAGTTACCTACTTGTAGTTCCAGGCAGGATGGAGTTTAAATAAATTTAAATTTAAAAAAAAAAAAAAAAAAATCAGAAATATGTGCACTTAAAATTAATCTTAATTCATTGAGACGTCTGATGAGGTCAAAATAAAATTGGGGAAATGTCGCGTAAATCAATGAGAATTTTTTGATTTGCTACTTTCCTATCCAAATACCTGCCAATATACTTGACTAATTAAATAATATGGATTCCTTGGACTTTAATAATAAATAAAATATGTTAATTATATCACAGGATAGGTTTTATTACGGAAAACTGTCTTATAGCGGTGAATTCATATACAGTTTCGGCTTATATTGTACTGCTTTATAAAATGAATTAATTTTTTAAAACAATTGTCGTCTATTTTCCATTTTTGGAACAACATATTATTTCTGTGAATCTGAAGTCGAAACATCGTTCACAGCTACCAATCAACATCTTACAACTTTAAATTATTTGACGCCAAATTTTAAAAATTTGACCAAAGATTTTCGTATAGCCAGATTGATTAAAAAGAGTCAACCGGTTGTGACGCCTGCAGGGTGGTAGGATATGCATTCAAATAGAGCGTTCTGGGTGGCGGGCTGCATCCGCAGGCGTAGATGTTAAAAATCTTCATATTTGAAAATGAATAAAATTTTAAATTTTATAGTCAAAATCAAAATTCAACTAGAAAATATTTTTACATTTAATATCAGAAGACTCCAAACGTTTCGGGAGAATTTCCCCATTTATCAATAAATAAATAAATAAATAAATAAATAAATCTTTATTTCTCGACCTGCTTAGAGGCACAAGTCCTCGGTGGCTAGGTCCTCCAAACATCAATACAATCTAGCTACAATACATTAATAAACATCAATACAAATTAATTACAACAATTTAA
>JALMQS010000890.1:1179618-1203315 GCA_024734495.1 Forficula auricularia
GAAACCTGGTCAAAACCTTAACAAGGATGGTATGACCTTTCTCTACCTCACCTAATCTCTGCTTGTGAGAACTAAATAAAATTTTGCACAACTCTAGGACATTAGGACTTGACAAAATTTATAATTGATTTAATCATAGGGGGCAGAGGACTATAATCCCAAGTAGTAACAGACAGACTGTTCCACAAATCAATGCCAGATCCTACAAATGAATGTAAACCGATATTTTTCAAGAATCTTGGCTTACGAATCTTTTTTCTATGATCAGCTCTACCTAAATAACTTGGTTCCTGAAATCTATTCGTTATTTCCTCCCAACTCCTAAAACCCTTATAGGCTTTGAAAATCACTTTCAATTTAGCCCATTCCCTTCTCTCCAATAAACTAGACCATCCTAATTCATTAATCATTGAAGTGACACTACTAAACCTATCAAATTTACCAAAAACAAATCTAGCCGCCCTCCTTTGTACCATATCAATTTTTCTCTCTAATCGTTGTGGATGTTTGTCCCAAACCACAGAACAATACTCTAAATTAGGTCTTACATAAGTTAAATAAACTTTTGACTTAACTTCTCTAGATGTACCCTTCAAAATTCTACCAAACATCCCCAATTTCCTATAAGCCTTATTGACTATATAACTAATATGCATGTCCCACTTTAAATTTGCCTGAATATGTATGCCTAAATATTTATAAAATTTAGATTCATTGATAATATTTCCACCAATGTAATAATTTTGAGGACTAACCAGATTTCTAGTACTAAATCTAACCAAATTTGACTTGGAATGGTTTAGTTCCATTGAATTGGATCTACACCATCCTTCAATTTGATCCAGGTCATTCTGTAAAGTAAGGCTATCACAATCATTATCAATTATTCTATATACGACACAATCATCCGCGAAAAGCCTAATAGATGATTGCACGATAGAAGGCAAATCATTTACATATATAAGAAAAAGAAGAGGACCCAGAACACTACCTTGAATCACCCCAGACGTGACATCTACTCTATCAGACAGATCATAACCCACTCTTACAATTTGAGTTCTATCCCTAAGAAAACACCGAATAAATTTAATTAACTTAACAGACAACCCTGACGAGTTTAATTTTTCTAAAATAATTTTATGACTGACTTTATCGAAAGCCTTGGCAAAGTCCAAAAATACTGCATCTACACACTTACTTTTATCCAAAGCTTCCTGTAATTCCTGAATAAAAGAAACTAATTGAGAATTACAGGAATAATTTTTTCTAAAACCATGTTGCCTATGATAGAACCATCCTTGCCCTTCCAAATACGAGCGGATACGAGAGCCTACCAACCTCTCTAAAATTTTGCCCACCAGACTTGTTAAACTCACTGGCCTATAATTACAAGCTAAGCTCTTATCTCCCCCTTTATAAACAGGAATAACTAACGCTCTTTTCCAACCAATAGGCATAGTTCCCTCATCCAAACATCTATTAAAAAGTAAACATAAAAATTTTGAAATACTATCCAAGATTTCAAATCTTTATAAAAATTCTGCTACTCTAGGCAAAAAGAAACTTTAAATTGAATTTCAAATCATTAAAAAGAGGGGATGGATATGCATTGTGAAAATATTTTCTTCTTAAATCTGGATTTTGACCTTAAAATTTAAATTCTCTCTTGATATACGATATTTGGTTTATTTTATATTTATTTATTTATTAAAAACATTGTATCTGTAGGGCCATCTAGCCCCTTTAATGTACAATTTTGGGCCAATTCAATTACATAAATAAATTTCAAATACAAAACAAAAAACGGAAAAGCCAATATAAAAGCAAGAAAAATTCAAAAAGTAAAACATATGGTACATAAAAATTAAATGAAACATAAATATACCCTGAGTTGAATTTTTTAAAAGAATCCATCTAGTTTTCAAAAAAAGATACTCAAATATTTGGGTTAATTATTTAAATTTTATGTGTTTAATATACTTTTTATTATATATGAATTTTATTAAACTAAAATTATTACCTGCCATCAAGATGCGATCCGAAAGGTTTCACAGCTGGTGAGGAAATATTGTAATTTTGTAGAAAATAAATAACAACATTTTTTAATTATATATTTTTGAATCCGCTTTTAAGGGTGTATGTATAATACTTACTCTAAAGATCGTAGTGCTCACTCTAACCACCATCCCTTAATTAACCCTTCTCTATATATAATATTGACTTTTAAAGAATAAATATTTGTCTATAGATGTTTATTTGGGAATCTCTCGAATAATTCTTAATCGGAATTCTAGGGAATTTGGCCGAGCTCGGTAATCTAATCAAGTAACTGGATTGTTTTCTATCAAATTTTTCGCCTTAGTTGTTGACGAGTGAGCCTCCAGGCAACATCTACTTATCTATTAAAGGTAAATTAATGCCATTATACATACTTTCTAGTTTGTTTTTTAAACAAATACGTATAAACATATCACTTTCTTTTCTATCCACATAACATAGATTTAAAGCTGGTTAATATTTAATTATATAAATCTAAATCTATAAAAATGTGTTGTAATATTTCTATTTTTTGTTTTCTTTAGTCCCTCGACGATTTAATAATAGTATAAAATATCAGTAATGAAGCTGTTTAAGCTTTTATTTTTGTAATTAATTTTATTAAGAGTTGAAATTTTATTAAAATCATATATAATTAATTATAATTATTTATTAAATACCAATAAATAATATAATAAAATTACGATGTTTCGATCGATTTATTCTGGGATCGTTCTCAAGTGAAGTTAACCTAAAATCGGAGTGGGTGCTCAACTGCTTATACTTGAGAACCATCGCAGAATAAGTCGATGGAAACGTCAAAGTTTTATTATACTCCGTCTGTCCGAAAATATGGTATACATTTTAATATTTTTTTGTCCAAAAAAATTCATTTTATTATCACAATATAACTAAATACAAATAATTTTAGTGTAATCCAAGTTCAGTTAAAGTGAAATTTAGCCTTGTTAAACGCTTCTTCTGAACATGATATACTTTTCAGCTAGTCGGCCCTTAGTTATAAGTTATACATTATTTAACTTTATAGGAATTTCCCCCTCCTTTCAAAATAATTTATTACATACACGTTTGTAATGTTATAAATACGTTATCAAGAATTTAAATTTAAGGAACGAAGAAAAAATTATTTTTATTATAGACAAAAGGATCAGCCGGGGCTCGAACCCGGGATCTTCGCATGTGCGCTGTGATGGTTTGTCATAAGAGCTTTAGCTCCTATATCCTCTTAGCCACTGATATCAATAATATTTCTCTCTAGTTTATTAAACGACAAAAGCAAAAGTGCCTTGGTAAAAAAGACATACCTAATAATTCTTCATGATTTAAAAATTTTGAATAAAACTTCTTTACCTCTTTCTTGTAGAAGCAACAGTGACTGTATATATTCCCATAATCATAATATTGATGTATTATATATTCTTAACTAAATTTTACGCTGTGTATAGGCGCCATAGTTATAGTTGGCCATAGGCGCCAAGTTCGATAGTTACGCCTCTAGTATAAGCTGTTCCAAGATACCATATGACGTTGTTCATTAGTCAATTGCTTCGATTTGGCATCTCTTTTTTCTAAATTCACGATATTTGAATCAAAATTTTCCATTTTGAAATTACAGCGGTGACTATTTTATTTTTATTAAAAAAAAAACTAAATTTTGGTCTTCAAATTTCAACTTAACTCAAAAGCAACGCCTGTCAAATATGTTAGGATATTTTGCTATCAATATAGACAGTTAACAATATAATGTACAAGTATTGCAGGTTGCTTTTGAAACTCTAGATATTCGAAGATTTTCTTTCAAATGTATACCATATTTTCGGGCAGATGGAGTATTATTTATTCGTGTTCAATAAATAATTATAATTAATTATGTGTGATTTTAACCAAATTTCAACTCTTATTATAAAATATGTTATTATTATAAGTCTTAAAATATTTAGAAAAAAAAATTCAAATTTAAAAATTCTTTGGTATATTATTTAGACATTTAAAAATAATATCTTTACTATAATTTTTCATTAAATTATTTTTATTTTTGATCAATTTTTAAACATTAGTTTTATAAATCTAAAGATTTGAGCATCTTTATTTTTTTTAAATAGGTGGAATGGTTTTTTTTTCATTTTAAGCTGAGTTTTTTATTTTCCGTTATAGAAGAATGGAATAAAAAATTTCTTCGCTTATATAATATATTGCCATTTAGAGAGAGGTTTTTGTCTCAAAGGTTGAGCTAACTGCCCGGAAAGCATGTTAGTTCTCAGGTTCAATTCCTGAGGGGATGAATCCCCTCTGATATCGCAATATAAAAATATTTCTACTAAAATCCTCAAATTTGTCCTAAAACTTAAATTCTTTCTTTATTAGTTTTATAATTCATTTAAATAATTGAAACGCGAAAGTAAAATAAATATAATAATTTATTATCAACTAAATTTTCTCTGGAGAGAGACAGACTGGTAGAAATTTTAATTGAATGTAATGGAAGGCAGCCCAGAGGTAGTGAGGAAAGAAAAAATTATCACATATCCAAACAAGGTCTAATTTATTGGAATCCTTCCTCCTTTTCTTTCAAACCGACATTTCGGATGATTCTTCCCTCCTTCTTCAGGATTTCAATGGGGTCAATGAAGGAAACAAATCCTTTCCACACAGCAGTAGCAGTAGTTTTATTTGTTTCCTTCATTGACCCCCTTGAAACCCTGAAGAAGGAGGGAAGAACCTTCGAAACTTTGGTTTGAAAGGAAAGGAGGAAGGATTCCAATAAATTACACCTTATTTGGATATGTGTTAATTTTTTCTTTCCCCACTACCTCTGGGCTGCTTTCCATTACTTTCAATTTAATTTAATAATTTTTTACTGCCCCTGAAGTACCGAAAATTTAAAAAATTTTCTTCTTTTGATCAATTCACCCGATTCGTATTTATCCTCTTTTTGTTTTCTTCTATCTTACAATTAAACCCTTTTATAATAATTCCACCATTCCTTTAGGTTTTACTCGTCGAGATTTAAATTAAGCATTTTTTTTTATTTATTTTTAAATTATAAAACTATGAATATAAAATATTTCCACTAGAGAGAACTTTTTTATTATTGAATTTTTTTATATACATATATAATTTGAATTTACAATGTTCGTAGAATCTTGTCGTTCCTTTTGCTTAAAGTTTGTTGTTCACAACAAATTCACAAGTTTAGTTTGCTTGCTTGCTTACTCTTTTCACTTACCCTTCACCCCCCCATCCTGCCCCTCCCTACCACCCCTATATCTCTCGTTCTTCGTATTTCCCTATTCATTTTGCCCCTGTGTAACTTCTTTATTTCTTTCTACCCTTGCTTGATCCAACCACCCGCCTTGTATATACCACTGGTACGGTCGTACACCCTCTTGTCTTGTGTTGACAGATGAATGAAGCAAAAAGGTATTGACGTACCTAAATAGATATATACACACACACAGATACTACAGACGCAAATTCTTTTTGTTTTCATCCTTCTTACTTCCTTATTTTATTTCTTAAATTAAAATGTCTTGCATAAAACAGACGAAAGCATATTCCATATTCCCTTAGTTTAATTGCAAATTAATTCAAAAATTCAAAAAGAAATCAATGAGATTCTCTTCTGCTTGAGGAAAAGAAAAAGAAACATATAAGCGTTAAGTGGATATCGATGAGGCAGTCCAAAAAATAAGATATTTTACACTATCTTTTTATTCATAAAACCGACGTTTCGGAGGCTATTCCCTTCTTCTTCAGAGTTTTGAAAAGTCAGTCAAACCCTGAAGGAGGGAATAGCCTCCGAAACGTCGGTTTTAAAAATAAAAAGATATACACTATATTTGTGTAAATTATCTTATTTTTTGGATTGCCTCATCGATATCCACTTAATTCACTTATCAGTCCGTCTCCAAAAATTACTCCAATCTTATATACAGAAAAACCGTTCCAAGACTTCAGGGCAAGATTCCCCACATCAAAATTTGATGAAACGTTTCAATAAACATATACGTAGGTCAATAAACGCTTCGTTTTCTGTCTGGCCGTCATTTTATTTTATTTTGAGAAAAGCGTATATCTTGAGAACGGATGTAGATATCTTTATGAAATTTGGTACAGATGTACTAAACTAAATTATCTACTATTGAAAAAAGTATCTGAATTTGTTCTTAAAAATTTTCAAAATGGCGCCTATTTAAAATTTTTAATTGTAAATAACTTTTTAATCTTTCATTTTATTAAAATTAGTAATATTAGATATAATGTTAACACTTTTATTTTGAACAGAATGAGACCTTATTTTTAAAGATCCAATAAAAACTAACGAAGTTATGACAAAATTTGTGTAAGCACCATTACTAGCTTCCTCCTATTTTCCTACAAATTTTGTCATAACTTCGTTATTTTTTACCGAATCTTAAAAAATAAACTGTCATTTTGTTCACAATAAAAACGGTAACATTTTATCTAAAAATTCAAATTTTAATAAACTGAAAGACTTAAAAAGTCACTCACAATTAAACAATTTAATTTTGAAAATTTTCAAGATAAAATTTAGGTACTTTTTTAAATAGTAGTTAATTATAGTTAAGTACATGTGTACCAAATTTCATAAAGATATCAACATCCGTTCTCAAGATAGACGTTTTTTTTTAATAAAATGGCGGCCAGACAGAAAACGAAGCGTTTTTTGACCTATCTTTATTGGAACTTTTCATCTAATTTTGATGTGTGGAATTACGCCCTGAAGTCTTGGAACGGTTTTTCTAAACACCCTGTATAGATAGATTTTTATTTGCATAAACAGCAGACATCCTCAGCGATTTTCTCTTAACTTATACTTGTTAAAATTATTTTAAAACAAAAAAGAAAAGTTTTTTTTAGTGTTCTATTAGTAAATTAAATGAAAGACGAAAGTTTAGAGTAAACAAATCTGCGAAAGGTTCTTTCGCACCTTTCTTCCCTCCCCTATTACCCCTCTCTTTACCCCACCACCCCACCCATTGCCTAACTTGATAGATCGAGTTCATAAATAGAATTTCCAATTGGATCGATGCTCTAAAAACACACACACCTATACTCTTTTACACCTCTAAACCTACAAGTATAGGTATAATGAAACTTTATACTTCTTGTTCTGATTTTGTCTGCAAGTGGCTGGCTGGCTGGGTTCGCAGCTCAGATCCCATTAAAGGGGGTTTTTCCATCAAATATTAGAGAAAAAATATACGAACAACTTTCATCAAGTTCTTCCATTACTCTTATTTCTTTTCCCCTTTCTTTCTTTTTCAACATCTTTTTTTTCTCTCTAAAGAAATCTATCCTCAAATTAAGTTAGAAAAAGAAAAGAAACTAAAATTTTTCATTTATTTTAATAATTTAATTTAATTCAAAGTTAAACTCCAATTTTCCACTATTCATTTTATTTTACCTTAGGTATTTATTTATTTTTTTTATATAATTTTTTGTAAAATAAAAAAATAGACGCGGTTATCATACTATCATAATATAAGAAAATAAATTATCCATTTTAAGGCAACGCTTCTTCAACTGTGTATCTCGAACTTTAAAAGGGTTTCACGGAGCTAATTGTAGATATTGCGAAAAATTTGGCAATAGTAAAATTTTTGGAACACATAATTCTCTAATAAGGGTTCAATGAAGAGAGGTGCAGCTTTTTAATATTTCTTTCATTTAAAAATCCCCGCTAACGTTTTAGTCATTGGTTATAGCCATCTTCAAAGCTAATACAGGATTGAATATATTTTATGAGATTTGATTCTTCTTCTTCTTATAGTTCCATGCCCGAACGGGCATCGGCTCCTCTCCACATATACCTGTGCTGAGTGTGTTTAGCTGTTAGACCTACTTTTTAACGCCGGTTCCGAACGGCTAGTTTAGAGGGGTTGACTAGGCAATTATACTCTTGGCAGTTTCCGATTGCTTTCCAAGAGGAGGCGACTGCAAATATCTGCCAAGACAGTCTCGAACCAGCACACTTCAGGACAGCGGCCCGACACTCATACCACTGAGCCACAGTCGCCTCAAGATTAGATTAGTGTCATGTAATTATAAGTAACTATATCAATGTAATTAATAAATTATAGTCTTCCCTACTCACCGGGAATTTGTCAATATTTATTCTTCTTTAGATACACAACTCATCAATAAAATTATATACAAGAAATACAAATATATATACAAAATTTTGTGTATCTAAAGAAGAATTATTTTTTTATAAATATTGACAAATTCCCAATGAGTAGTAAAGACTATAATTTATTAATTGGATTGATTTAGTTACTTATACATGACACTAATCTAATCTCATAGAATATGTTAAAATCCTGTATTTGCTCCGAAGATGGCTATAGTCAATGACGGAAACGTTAGCGGGGATTTTTAAATAAAATAAATATTAAAAAGAGCCACGCCTCTTCATTTAACTCTTATTAAATAAAACCACAGCTATAAGAATTCTTAGAATATAATTATTTAATAAATAGAACTTATATAATAATAATTAAGATAAAATAGGTACAGTCATAATCGTATAATTAAACAATTGCTTTGTTTCTAGTAAAGGGCTATCTACGTATGTATGCACATATGTATATCAAAGAAATTTGAAATTTGATTTTGAGAAAAATGAATGTATCTTGTAGACTTCAAGTTTGTATCTGATTTATTTTCTGAGTTACGGTGCTTTTACATGCTGACAGATAAACCCACATAGGAACATTAATAGGCTTCCATTTTACTTTTGAATGGAACTCTAATGAATTTAATAACTTCGACCCGGACTAACATAGGAACATTAATAGGGTTCCATTTTACTTTTGGACTAAACCCTAATTAATTTAATAACTTCGACCCGAAGTAATTCCAAAAATTCAATTATTTGTCAGTATTTTACGATACGTTCAATATAAATACAATTTTAAAGTTCATTCCTTCGGATATATAAACCCAAAACCCCATCTGCTTATTCCGAATGGAAAATTAAATCCAGTAATAAAATTTTTCTCCCCCATTCGCCAACAACTATTGATTTTGACTTGAGAAAACAACGAGGCATAAACAATTTGGAATCTGGCAATGTAAAGTTTGTTTAGATGTTATTTATTGTATTTGTATAAGCATAGAGAACATATTTGTGTTTGGGGAGGGCTGGCGGGCGTCCCGTTAAAACCCATCAACTGGAATGCTCGGATTTAATATATATTAGAACCGTTTATTAGTATAAACGAAAAAATGCAATTTAAAATAAAAACAAAAAAATATGATATAAAAGATACGAGTATTTAAGCGAATATCTATTATAATAATGGGCTTGGGCGATGACGACCTTATCTCTTTGATTGGCCGTGCTATGGCGTTAAATAAATACGGCAGAATTCAAAAATAATTTAAAATCTAAAATTTTTAAGCTGGAAAGCTGGGAACAGGCTTCGCAGATGGATGGTAATATAATATAATAACAACAGAGGGATAAAAAACATCATCTATTATAGATCTGTGTTGGAATGGATTATATCAGGGCTGTCCAGCCCGTGGCCCGCTGGTCGCATATGGCCCAGCAATGAAATAAGTGTGGTCCAACATAAAATCACAAACTTTCTTTAAAACATTCAGATTTATATGTAGAGATATATTTATTTCCTTTTTCGAAATTTGAATGTACATTTGTATAATACGTGAAGCTTTTTTAAAGAATAAAATTCACTAAAAGCAAAATTATAAGCTCAACTATATAAGATAAAAAAAAAAAAATAATGAATTTTAGAATATTTAAAAATTATCCTTCTTCTCATATTTTCATTTTCTAAAATATTTATTATTTCAGTAATTTATATGCTACGACAATAACCAAGTCTATAGAGTTATCATTCAAGTATAAGGAGACAAGGAATTGGGGTTTTCTAGAACAATCACAATTAATTAATTTTTTAAGAAAATTTTAATTCATAGTTACAACACAGTTTCTAAGATAATAATGAATAAATAATGAAAAATGTATAATGAAAAATTTATACTAAAAACAAGCTGGCAACAACGCATCTATTTAACCTAAAAAGTCGATTAACTTTAGTACTTTTTTGACGTTTTCTCGATTCAATCATTGTCGCAACAGCTTTCAATCGCTTATAAAAAACTTTTTGTTTTATAAACCTCCCTTTATAATGTAATTTAACTGACATTTCTATAATAAAATATATACAAGCTCGGACAGTGTTGCCAGATTTGTCAAACGAGCACGCTTTGAGTGGTTAGTAGTGGTACATAAACAGCAAAAAGTTTTGGGCTCATGAATTATCAATCCTTATTGTTTGTTCTACATATATACTCTAGCATTAACTTTTTGCTAGTATTGTCGCGAAACAACTAACTTAAATCTTTGAGTGGAGTATTTAGCGGTTTAAACATGTCAGAGGGGTTCACCTCACAGTGTATCCAAAGGGCCTGGATTGCTAATTTTGACACTCTAGTTCAGTGGTTCCCAACCTGAAGGCGATCGCCCCCCAAGTGGGCGATTTGGGTTATCAGGGGGGCGATAATTGAGTAGGGGGCGATTGGAAGGCGATGAGTTTTCAAAGAAGGAAAAATCAAAATACACTCACGTGCAAAGAAATGGAATCACTTCCCTTGCAAGTTGTTATATGTAATTTTCATTCTGAAATATAAATAATGTTATATTTTTATTTTTTAGAAAAAATATTCAAATTTCTAATAAATTACAAAGAAACATACTGTTGTTAACGCGGCATTTAGAGTATTTTTTATTGATAATAATATAATATAATATTTATAATGGTAATATTTTGGAGTAGCAGGCGGTATGTCCTTTGATGCTGGAACATGCCTTATTTGACAATAGGATGGTGGGACTTTACAATTCCCACTTTTTGAATCTCAATAAATTTAATTTATGTTTGTGATATTTTGGGTTAAGAGATTAAGTCCTGTCGGAAGGCTTTTTAACTGAAGGAAACACCAAATGTCAATAATAATTTCATTGATTGGAGTTTTTTTAAATTTCGACTTTGCGTGGGAATTTTCCAAGAGAGTAATTTCTAGAAAATAGGCAGGCTTCAATATTTCGAACCGAATAAAACTGCTTTGGTTCTTTTTATATACGATAATAAAATTGTTTAAAATAATACAACTGCTTTATTATTTACACTTTAGGCATACAATGAAGATGAAAAGGGGCCGATAGGTGTTAGTGAACCCCCAGAAAGGAGCGATGGGCCACAAAAGGTTGGGAACCACTGCTCTAGTTCGATTCCCGAGAGCTTGCACAATAAGACGAATTTTCTCTATCTAATCAGGGGATTGAAGAATTCTCTTAATGAACCAACAATTAACTCTGTCATACTCTCTGCAAAACAAAATACTTTCAATTAACTGTAAAACCGGTTAATCACCCTTTTTTATTTTTATCAACTATTAGTAATAAGAAAAGAAAAAGTCATCTGGTGGTGAAATCCTCTTATTGTAAATATTCTATTTCCGATTCAGCTAAGGATTATTTTTTATTTATTTGCTTGAGGATGACATCCATTGATGGAAATGACAGGTAGTTAGTTACCTATTTTTTACGTATCCTGTCAAGAATATTCATTTTCAAATACTTGCTCTCTCTCTCTACTGTACGCTCAGACATATCGATTTAATTAAAAATAAAACTTGCGAATCTGATATGATTCAATCCTGCTCAAATTAAATTCCATATTATTACTCATTAATATACAAAGTAGAAATTTAACTACACATATCAAAATGTCGTATGTCAAAATTACCAAAAAAATGAAAAAAAACACTTGTATTTGTTAGCGACATTTGCTCTCAAATTGTTGTATTTTATCAGGTCATATAGAACTCAAGTTACAGATTAAAAACAAAACGCCAGAGGTATAAAATATTAGAATTAAAACAAAATGAAAACAGAGCTACTGAAAAGTCTAGATTTTTACATACGAGATTTTGATATAACAGCAACGATATCACAATAATTGATTTTAGTAAAAAGTTTAATTTAATTAAGAGTTAAGATTTTATAATTCTAAAAATTTAAAACTTTAAAATCTCAAAAGAACGATCATCTAATGCAGTGCTGTCGTTACAGTACAATTATATTATTTACAGGACATTTTTGCTTGAAAAGTACAATAGTACATTAACAATAAAATATATTAATTTAATTTCTAGTTCATTCCATAAAATATCTCAAAGGTAGTATATTTATGATACATTTTACAGTACTAAATAATCATAGACGAAAACTAAATAAAAATAATTTTTTAGAAAAAAATAAAACCGACTTCAAAAAATTAAATGAAACAAATAAAATCCACTAAAAGGTATAAAATAATTATTATCTTATTTAGTTACAACTAAACGACGAAATATTAACATGAAATTACTTTTTGAAGTCGGTGCCAAACATATACCTTTTATGAATCGCACTCGACGGATCTTACTTAGTACCTTTGGAGGGTATGCTCGCTTATAGGTATAGTTTGTTTAGTACCGATTTCAAAAAGTAATTTCATGTTAACTTTTCGTCGTTTAGTTGTAACTAAATAAGATAATAGTTATTTTATACCTTTTAGTGTATTATATTTGTTGCATTTAATTTTTTGAAGTCGGTTTTATTTTTTTCTAAAAAATTATTTTTATTTTTCTCTTTTTAGTGATCATATCATCAGAACTTGACCAAATTAATATGGCACCATCCCTAAGATACCCCCTTTCCAATAAAAAAAGAATCATCGAAATCGGTTCATAAACAAAGAAGTTAGGTCTAAACAAACCTAACAAAAAAGGTCTAATACCTATGAAAAAAAAATGGGACCAATCGGAAGCTAGACTGGACCCAATGCAAAAAAAATTTCAAAATCGCTTAACAATTGGCGGAGATATGAGATAACATAGGCACAAAAAAAAAAATAAAAAAAAAAAATTCAGTCGAATAGGGAACCTCCTCCTTTTTTGAAGTCGGTTAAAAATGTATATTGTTAAGATATTATTCATCAGAAACCAAAAAAGTATGTGATTTGTTTTTAGCAGAGGTTCCCAAACTGTGCGCCGCGAAGCTTAATAATTAATTGATGCAAGACATTTTGCCTAACTAGATAAAAAAACAAAGTGAAAAACTAAAAATTTATGTTTTTTATTCATTTTTATCTCTTACTTGCGATTAGACATACATAAACCGAAAAATATAATATTGACACCCTCGAAAATATCTGAAATGTACACAAAGGGTCCCCCTGTGGTCTGAATTTTTGATTTTAATAGAAACATAAACTATTAATTGCCATGATATATTTATCGGTTCTATAATACAAGAGTATTTAAAGATGAGACTAAATACGGTATTTGTTTTGATAAATGCACTTTTACTTATGATAGGGCGCCATGGAAAAATTTTAATAGAAAAAAGGCGCCGCAACTTGGAAAGTTTGGTACCCCCTGGTTTTTAGGATTATTAGAATTAGATAATGGTAGTTCTGCAGCGGGTATTTATGAAGTTTTAAGAGGTTATTTAGTTTCTGTGGGAGTTAATTTAGAAAATCTAGCTGGATTCGTTGCAGATAATTGCGCCACTATGATTGGACAATTAAATGGAGTTCAAAGTATTTTGTTAAAAGAACAAGATTCACAAATAATTGTTGTAGCTTGCACATCTCATTGTTTCAATCTATGTTCTTTATGTGCGTGTCAAAAACTACCAAAGGGTGTTGAAGTATTAGTGACAGACAGTATTTTTGCTCAATTTGCCCATAGTTCTAAAAGAGTAAATATTTTAAAAGGGTTTCAAAGATTTTTGGAATTGAAAACGCACCTAATTCTTAGACCTTCAAAAAATAGATGTCTCCCACTGTAGCAAGTGGTAAACAGAATTATTGCACAATATGATGTTTTGATTATGTAGGTATTTTACAAATTCTGTGTTTGAAGATCCACTGCCCAAGACAGTTCAAATTTTAACTAATTTTTTAATTACTAAAATTTTACTTAAAAATAGTACATTCGAATAAAACTGATCTAAAGTGTTATAGATATTTTATTTTTACATGTCAAAAGGGATCGCCTTCTCTGTGACCGAACCGTAGATCCTATCTACCTTTCGGGTCATTCCGTATCAACTCAAGACAATTTCAATACACTTTGAGCCCAAGCACGTACCCAGGGAGGGGGCTAAGAAGGCTACCCCCCCCCCCCCCCGCCGAAATTCTGGAAAATTCGAAGAATCTAGCCCATTGCAAAAAAGTATACTTCGGAAAAAATTGTAAAACAATACTGATTTTCATAATTATTAAAGGTTTTTGCGAGACGTAATTAAATTCTATTTCAGCCTGCCCATTCAAATTTCACTTGCCATACTCTCAATACATTGGGACTACAACAATGTGGATCCTGATAAAGTCCTTGATATCATGAGAGCTACAAAATCTCGACGTATGAACTTGTGAATTCGTTTTTTGATGCGTTATAATACATTTATTATGGATCAATTGTTTATGTAAATTATAGATTATGGGAAAACTCATGAAAATGTCAATGATTCTGTGTAATAAAAAATTAGTTTTCTAATTGAAAAGTTTTTGTTTTGCCGAGAGTAGCAGAGTTGTTGATTCACAAAGAGAAACAAAGAGGTTGTCCTCTGCTTGTTGCAAATAAACATACACACATATATATCGAGATGATATATCTCGATATATATGTGTGTATGTTTATTTGCAACAAGCAGAGGACAACCTCTTTGTTTCTCTTTGTGAATTAGTTTTCTATTTGATTAAGATCATGTTTGATTATCAGAGTATAAATATTGAAAACTTCACATTTCGAACCTGCAGAATGAATTTTAAAAATCACCTCAGCCCCCCCCCCCCTCCCTGGGCCTCATCATCTCAGATTTTAATGAAATTTGATACATAGGTGCCCTCTATATCAGGGGTCGGGGAACGGGAGTAAATTACCCCAAAAGGAATAAAAATGAAACTATCGGGGGTAAAAAGGAGATTTTTAAAAAAAATTTATTTTATAAACTATTATAGTATTGTTAGTTTGATAGCTTTTCCAGGAATTCAAAATCTTAAAATTAATCAAATAATAAAAACATTAATAAAAGTTATGCATTTTTTGTCATGATGAGTGTTGGTGTATTTTTTTCTTTTTAAAAAGCAGTCAGTTAAACCCGGCAAGAAATTGGCTGAATGCCGAGGATTGTATTCAAGTTGCGCTCATGTCAAAAAGTCCTAATTTTGAAGTTATTTTAGCGAAAATGAAACATCATATTTTTCTAAAACGTAAAAGCGTTTGAATTATGTTAATGTTTACAATTTTTATTTACTTACAGAGAGTTTTCATGTAAATTCCAATTAATTCAATAAATAATAAATAAGTGCCTGGAGCACCGAGCGATGCTCGGTAACTTTTTGCTTCTAAATAGCTTAAGTTTCAAATTTCAAGGCTCTGCGACTTTCCGAAGACGAGATATGAACGATTAAAATATTTATTTTCCGACATGACTAATTTACACCCCTCCCCTTATTTTGACCCTTTTAAATCATGAAGAAGGAGGTATGATCCTTCGAATTGTCGGATTTTTTAAGAGAATAAAATTGATATTCTATTGAATTATTTTATAGAAAAATACCTTTATTTAATCAAATTGGCAAATTCTAATATATAATAACATTTGTAATGATCTATTAGTGCAATTTAAAATAAAAAATTCAATTAATTTTATTAAAAATAAATTTAAAGAAATGTAATTATAAATTCCAACAACCACCTGTGAATAATTATTTCAATTAACAAAAAACCCATCAAAAACAACTTATCCGAAGATGAGACCTTGATAGATCGAATTGTCAACACAAAAACCCGCCTAACCCGTGAATTTCATCCAAATCTTTAGAGCCCTTTTTCTACAAACCGATTCTAAATATATATACAAGAATTGCTCGTTTAATATAAAAAGATAAGATACATTTACCTTGCTTTTTTTTGCTTTTCATGTAGGGGTAATAGCGACCTATGGAAAAATATTTTGGGGTTATAGCTAAAAAAGTTCCCCGACCTCTGCTCTATATAGACTAAGAAAAATACTAAATTTCATCTTTATATCAATTGGTTTAGAAAGTATGAATACTTTTATAGTTCCCAATAATTATTAAATTTATATTTTAGCAAATTTTGAAAAAGTTTTCATTATTTTTTTTTCCACTTTTTTAAATTGTTATAATATTTAATAAAGAACCAAAGAACATAGACTGAACCTAATCATTAAATGCTCATATAATAATAATAAAAAGAAATGTATCCAACATAAACTTTCTCTCAATAAGCTAGAGCGCCAATATTTTCTTTTCTCATTTTGATAATATTATTCGAAAAAACAATGTAGAGAATATTAAACAAATGGCTAGTTGTATTATCAACTTTCCACTTTCCAGCTTGCTCACTGTGCTGACGTAGAGAGAGAGAGATTTAAGCATAATTTATGATACTAAATTCCCTCCCCCCCCCTACCTACCCTTCTCCATACTGCAAAAAGGCTGGTTTTAAAAACAATTTTGTTTATTTTCAGTTCTTTTTTCTTATGAAAAATGTATATTTAACCATTTCACTTCTTGCTAACAATTTTCTCCCATTTTTTTTTAGTATTTATACAAATCTTTCGATAAACGTTTTTAAGAGTCTGTCTTTTTTCTTTGACAGACACAAGAACATTTAATATTATTTATTCTACTCAATTCTCCACTCGTTCGTCCACTACTAGCTGTCATTTGGGTTTATTTATTTTCTTTCTAAAGGGGAAAATTGTTTACCCCTGTCTCACACTTGCTTTTTCTAAAATCAACGTTTCGATTATTAAATGTATTTTATGTGTATTATGTGGAATCAATATATTCTTTTGGTGGGCTGGAATAAATAATTAATAGGTGTCTAAAATTCAAATTTTAGTATTTTTTATTTTATAAAAGAGCGAAGCTTATGACTCTAGCGGGCCTACTTCGAGATAGTGAATGTAAACAGAGCAAGCCAGTTGAGTTGAAAATTTTACTCTTACCTTGCACACTTGCTTGCAAATTGGATAGGAAACAGTATATTGAGTATTAGTTTTACTATAAAGAAATTCGTTCAGTATCAAAACATTTTTAGTGTTCAAGTTACCTGGATAAGATATCTCAACTGGGGCTTCTCTTATAATAATTAAACCTTGAAACCAGATTTCGAATCGGTTATAACTGGAATAAGGATTGAAAAGGATTGTCTACAAAAGCAGCCTGCATTTGGACGACCGCAAACCTTTGAAAATCTGCCTACTACATTCAACATATGTAAATATTTCCTCAATGATCATATCATTAAATTATAAATATAACTAATAAGTTGCTTTATAATTTATTAAAATAAAATAAACCTTCGTTTTAATACATAAGTATCGAGAACAATTAACATACATACAGTCCACTCAGCTAGTTCAGTTTTTAATAAGGGTTCCAGCGACATCCAGAAAGAATCTACAATTTATAGATCGGCACTTAGGAGCTAGATGAAATTTCTTTAATTTTATACAATAGGAAAAGTGAAAATATTTTCAAGACTTAATATGGTTTACGCAAATTTCACAACCAATGCTAAAGCTGCTTCATGAAAGCTTGATCTCCGCTATTTTACGCCCAGTCAACTTCTTACTAGAGTTGCCAGACGTCCGGTTTTCGTCATCTTTGTCTGGCAAGAAAATCTGGGTAAACCGGACAAAAGATTGTCCGGTTTTATAGGAATTTCCCATAATATCTGGCGCTTGGGCCGACAACCAACATAACAAGTAGGAGTCACCTGGATTGATGCCATTCGTGGCTCTTTCCTGGCTACATACATGACGAGTCTTGTGTGCGCTGGTTGCGCGTGCGAGAGAAGGCCAATGGGGCCAGCTGCTCCACGTTAAGCAATCCTGTGCGTCCTGCACTGTCCGATATATAACAAGTAGGATTGTAGGTAGGTAGATAGCTGAATCAACTGCTCGAACTATGGTCAATATCTCCATGGAAGCAGCAAACTCCCCTAAACATATTTACAAAGAACTACTACTTACTTACTTCCATGGAAATATTGATCATATTTCGAGGGGTTGATTCAGCTCTCTACCTACCTAGAATCCTACTTGTTATGTTGGTTGTCGGCCCAAGTACTAGATATTACGCGAAATTTCTTTAAAACCGGACAATCTTTTGTCCAGTCAAATTCTTACTAGGGTTGCCAGACGTCCGGTTTTCTTCATGTTTGTCTGGCAAGAAAATCTGAGTAAAACGGACAATCTTTTGTGTTACGAAGAATTGGCTGCACTTCAAAGTGTTTTTTCTTCACTTGAAGGCATTAATATGTGGTGGAATTTTTTCAAAAAAGAAGGATGAGCACCGAATTTGTTGAAAATTGTCCAGTTTCTATGTAATATTCCTGTATCCAACGTTTTTTTGTAACGAATCTTTAGCGTCATGGGAAATGTATACACTGACGAAAGAAATCGTCTCGCCATAAACACTGTAAAAAGTGAATTGTTCATTTTCTTCAATATAAGTGCTAGTTGCACTGAATTCATCTCATGAAATAAACCTTAGTTAAAAGTAGTGTCATCGAATGTTAAATTATATAAAAATTATATGCTTTTTTGTCATTTTCAGTAATATTTATCAGCAAATAAAAAAAAAATTAAAAAGTTGTCCGTTTTTTTCTCAAACACATCTGGCAACTTTACTTCTTACACTGTATTCGCTGGGTGCATGTCTGGTATCGCCGTCTGGTGTGTCTAAATAGGGACTTCTGCCTCATTTATATCAGAGTAAATAGGGGCCTTTCAGCTTACATTAATTGCGGGGAAAGATTTTAAAATGTATAGAGTGGTCTTTGTCAGAAACGTGCTCCTTCATGGTCAAAATGGGAAAAAACCCATTTTTCGTCTGTATTCAATGTTCTTAGAGGAAAATGCAGAGGCAAATTTGCCAAATTCAACCGCCTACAACGCTGCGGTCGTTTCGCTTATTCCCTCCAACTTACTACACCCAGCGAATAAGGCTCAAATTCGTCCTTGTCTCAAATACGGCTCCTCATCTGTTGAGAATAATAAAGTGCGGCCTTTTGTTCTGTTCTGGAAAATGCTGAAAATTAAGTTTTCTAAAAAATGTGAAATATACGAGAAATTCTGAAGTTACATATAAAATAATTCATTCCATTTTGGATCTATTCGAGGGGTGAACCGCGACCTAAAATTGTGTACAGCTACTTCCACTTCCACTTTCATTTCCCAAGAAGTCAATAGATGATAATAGATTATCTAATGAATTCCAAAGTAATTCCAAATAATTCCAAAGACGGTGTACACCTAATTCCAATCGCGGTTCACCACTCGGAACTATTAGATGATCTCTTGTGATTTTCTGACAAATTTTTAAAGACTTTCTATAAAATTCCTCTCTAATTGGTAAGTACTTATGTAAATGTATAATAATGCTTTAATCTGTACTAATGTATTTATTGTTTAATGGCTTGTTGTGTACTTGAGGTATTAACCGCAAACGTTTGTTTGTTTGTTTTCAGGAATTGGTGGTCGCCACACCGAGTCAGCGCAACTGGCGAGGGATCTTGATCGCCCTCCTGGTCATCCTGGCCGTCCTGGGCCTGATCCTGTTCTCGATTATCCTCCTCTCGCCCCCGGACAACGGCCCAAGGGCCAAAGGGGAGAAGTTGACCATAGAGGATATCGCCGGCAGGGTGCTCGTTAGGCGGCCGTTCAATGGAACATGGGTCTCAGGTATTTATTATTCTTTCTCTTCTCTCACTGTAATACTCAAAAAGAAAACTATCCAATCGAATTATCATCATCTCTGAGATGGTTTCATCTGAGACTCATTTCGCAAATTAAATCTCTCCCACGAGTGCGTCTTTACCTTCTTCGCTCGTCATTTTTTATTATTATTATTTTTGAAACGCCGTCTTTTCTTATTATATAGGACAATAGAAAATGAAGATAAAATTTAATCCATTTTTTTTTATACTCTATTATAAAAAGGGATTAAACAAAGGCAATTGAAACGATTTGCTTTAGGTTTTTTTTCAAGAAATGGTCACTAATCATTTACAAGTAGCTACACGCAACTCTTTTTACTTTATTTTTACACGAATTTAAAGTTACACGTTTAAAAAAAGTCTTCTTTTTTTCTGGTTTTCATTATTTTATGAGAAATTATTATTATTATTTGAAGAAACGTATCTACCGTGTAAAATAAGCTGACGTGTTCTGATGTGGCCATCCACTTGACTTTACCATACAACCTGGCCCCTCACTTATATTTAATATTTAATAAAATTATTTATAATCATGTAGGGGGGGGGGGTAGTTTTTGCATTTTTAGACCCTTGCGACCCACTGATTATGTATACAAAATTTGGTTGAGTTTGGTAAATGGCCAAGATTTTCATTTTTTGACCCTCCCCCCCCCATTCCGGGCGGTTAGTTTTTGCATTTTTAGACTCCTTTGGACCCACTGATTATATATACAAAATTTGGTTTAGTTTAGTAAATGGCCAAGATTTTCATTTTTTGATCCTCCGCCCCTCCCCCCATTTCGGGCGGTTGGTTTTTGCATTTTTAGACTTCTGGGAGCCATTGATTATGTATACAAAATTTGGTTGAGTTTGGTAAATGGCCAAGATTTTCATTTTTTGACCCCCATCAACCCCCCTTAATTTTCAGTTGATATGCACCAAAATCTAATCAGCTCTTAATCTCAATGGACCAAAACTACTCTCTCCAGAATTTATATATTTTTCTTATCCATTTAATATAATAGGCTATTTCGATGAAACACTTTGTATAATTACTTCATTACTTGTTTAATTTACTTTAAACGCTACTGTTCTCAAACTAATATAGAGTGACATATATTTTTTCAAGACCGTTTTGACTAAGAATTTAAAAAAAAAAATCATTAAAATAATACAAGACAAGACATTACGTATTGTAATCAGCAAAGTTAATAGACTCGTGTAGAGGGAAGGAACGCTCAGATCTTAAACATCTCGTTCTCGTATATCCCCTCAAGAAAAATGCTTTTTTTCAATTAACTTCTAAGCTGTACACCAAAAAAGAAAGAAACATTCCCTCCTATGATATCTACTTTATTTCATGGTTAGAAGATTTGAGAAGAGAGAGAAAAAAAATCACGTGACTTATAGCTATTCTGTGGCGGTTGGTGACTTTTCAACCAGGGGATGCTGTCCAAAAAAGTACCCTTCATTTTTGAAATTTTATTTTAAAATTCGCTTTTTTTTGCAAATTTCATCGAATACGGCATCATTTTCGTTATTTTTCAAATTCAACAGTAGATTTAAAAAATATATTTTGGGATCTTTGCCCCAAACGGATACGGCTTTGTGTGAGTGAGGGTAGAGAGTCAGAAATTAATTATTTTTGACTTAAAGGCCACACCCCTGAGATGGAATGGACCATCTTCCACAATGAACCAGCCTGTCCTATAAGAAAATCTTAAATTTCTCCTAAATCTACTGCTATAAGCAAGCTATGACTTGTCTATATAGCACTCTTAGTTTTTCCGATCTTATACTTATTTATTTAATTCAACGGCTAATATACAGTGATATAGTACAATACTTATCAAACAAAATACATTATAATGACCCGTAAAATAAAACAATATTAATAATACATTATAAAATAACCCATAATATATAACAAAACAAAATACTAGATTTTAACTTTTTTTTTAATTGGCTTAATATACAATACAATGTTCACTCATAGATTAATGTTAGCTTTTTGAGCAGAATTGCAGCTCTGTTAATACTGGCATGAAATCCAGTGGGTTTTCCTATCGTTATGACAAATTATTGTATTGGAAATGCAATCTGATTTGTACAAATTAACGTACTGGTTGTAACGGGAACTTACTTTTCCTCAACTATTAGTTTTTCGAGATCCGGTAACCATATTGTTTTTAATTATTTACTCAAAATTAACACTAGTTGTGGTAGAGTCGATTCTATTATGTATCTGGGAGTAATTTTTATTCTAAACTCACATTTAATGAACAATTAAAATACGTTATATAGGTAGAATCAATCAAATTTGGGGATTTGTTTTGAGTAACGCGAAGTCATTTAAAAGTCCAGAGTCAATTAAATACTTACACTGTACTAGATGAAGGAGGAGGTACATACATACATATAAGCATCAACAATTTGAAGGCCTATCGGAAAGATTAACATGAACAGACTAGAGAGAATTCAGCACAAAGTTATAAGACATTTAGCATTCCTTTATCGAAGTTTGACCATGATTATGTTTCTACTCCTGAAACTTTCTGACTGCCTTCTGTTTCCTCTTCTATGATTGCTTCTGACGTTTTATTTTTATATAAGATTAACTTCAATCAGGTGAAATGTTTAGAACTTCAAATTCTATTTCCTATACTCTGTTAAAATTATTTGTAGGGCCTCCACATCTCCCCTTATAGCCCTCCGATCCTCCCACTCAGGATCCGGTTGAGTGGCTCAGGGTGTGGCCACAGCAGAACGGTGCGAAACCTTAGTATGCTGCGCCCAAGAATAAAATAATAATAATAACAATAAAAAAGGGAATACCGCATGTCGTCCAAACAATAAAAATAAATAAATAAATACACTGGGAAGAATAAATAAATAAATAATCAAATAAATAAAACAAAAAATAAATATAATATGTGTGTCACTGGGTTTAAAGAAATTGTAGTTAAACTATTTAAAAAACAGATAAATAAATAAGAAGACAGGGAAGTTGCCGTAGTCAAGGAATAAAAAATAGATAAATAAATATGCAGGAAGCCGCCATGGTCCAAGAAAAATAAATATTTAATATTATATATTAAGAAACAGATTACCATTTTTATCCAGAGATACCTTGCAGTCGGTACTCTGAACCAAATTCTATATTTAGACTAAGTCAATGCTTACAATAATTATATATTATATATTTATGTTCTTAGAAATGGATTAGTCCGAAATTCTCGAATCATCTTTATTTATTGCCCTTTTTGTATTCTTTCTATTTTAATAGTTCCTTAGCGAGAACAATTTTTATTCGACTAAAACTCGTCTGAACTTGTCTTTGATACGCTTGAACTAGAATATATTCCAGGCAGGGACTACAAACCTTCTATCAGCGCCCTTTCAGGAAAAATCATTCATTTTAATTGCCCCTTGAAACTATGCAACAATTTTCTTTCCTTTCGAGAATCAATATACTTTTAAAAACAAAAAACAAAAATTTATAGAAATATTTTAAATAACGGATAATAATTTGAAAATTTAAAAATCCACCTGAAATTTTAAAGTCGACCTTATATAATATTTATGAAAATACTCTAAATGTTTGAAATTTTAGGTATACGGGAATCCACAGCATCCATAAATAAATAGATTTTTTTTAATTGAAAAGTTTTTATTTTGCCGAGAGCGCCAGAGTAGTTGATTCGTAAAAGCAAAGAGGTTGTCTCTGCTTGATGCAAATAAACATACACACATTTATAAAAAATATATAATATATGTATATATATTATTTATTTGTTT
>JALMQS010000891.1:0-54324 GCA_024734495.1 Forficula auricularia
TTCTTCCACAGACTTTCACTTTCAAGCACAGACAGGAAATTATTCTTAAATTATATTATTATAGAATAATTAATTCATTATTCATAACGACATACCATACATTATACATTAAGCGCAAAAAATCTGACACTTCTGAATAGTCCTAAGATTGGTTTGAAGCAACCGCCCGACTCTAATCAACTCTATCCGATACCAACTCTCTCATTATTCTAAAAGTCCTATATATCTTTCAGAAAATCCCCCAATTTTGGTCTTTCTTCTTTTCTTTCACATTTCGCTCTCTAAATTACTCTTTAACATCAGTCCTCCGTGTATTAAGTTGTGCCCTATAGGCTGGTCCTTGTTTTGGTTGTTTTCGAATTTTTACGCTGACAGAGACTCATATGGTTCGAAATAAATAAAAAAAAATATCCCCAAAGTTTTAAGTCTCTATCTCAATTTTAACCTGTGCCGCACAGCGATGCAAGTTTTCCATCTAAATAACATGGGGTTTTTGGTATCGAACGATCAATTTTTTTACTTCAATCAAAGCAATGGTTCAAAAATTTGAAACTCTGTAGGCTTTATCCTTATAATAGTGGCTATCTTCCAGAATTTTTACAGATTTTTAGCTATTATAATTTTGGAGTTACAGCTAGATAAAATAATGCTATATATCTTAGCGTTAGTAAAGTTATAGACTCCAAAATTAGAATAGCTAAAAATCTGAATAGAGGTAGCTACTATTATAAAGACAGAGTCTACAGAGTTTCATATTTTTTGACCCATTACTTTGGCCGGAATAAAAAATTGATCGTTCAATGCCAAAAAGCCCATGTTATTTAGATGGGGAAATTTGCATTGCTGTACGGCACAGGTTAAAATTGAGATAGAGACTTGAAACTCGGGCGAAATTTCATTTATTTATTTCGAACCATATGAGACTCTCTCAGCGTAAAAATTCGAAAATCCCAAAAAATAAGGACCACCCTAGTGCCCTATCATTTAAGTACTCTTTTTCAGATTTTTCCACAGTGTTCTCTAATTTTAAAGAAATTTCTCGTATGTAATTTATTCATTCATTAAATCTCTAACATTCATATGTAGTACCACATTTCAAAGACCCCCAGTCCTCCAGAGGACCCTTCAATCATCCAGATTTCATTGTATTAAGTGAATGATGTTTGGTTTTAAACTCTTTTTACTTGCAGTCAGTTGCAGATTTTTTTTTGAAATATGAAAATAAAAATGTTTATAAAAGTTCTGTAACTGACTGCAACTCGAAGACTCAACCATCAAATTCATATTTATTTAATATAAGATCGCTGTATCGTAAAAGTTTTAATATTTTGAGATTGTGTCTACATGCCTCATAACAAGTTTAATTAGTTTTTTGTACTTATCTGTATCTCTATTATGCCAGCTAAAAGTTACCCCTTACTGATTCTTTGTTTATTTGCTTGGTTTAAAATCGAAAAAATATATATACCTATATGTAACACCTATAAAAATATTCTAATAACTTTTATAAAGCTATTTTTATTTTTAATTTCACGAAGAAGTTGTTTTTCAATTAAACAGGAAGCGTGGAGGGCGTTTCCGTTTGGATAATTAGAGTTTCGGGTAGGCTTCGCTTTGGGATGAATAGCATCATAACTCGCAAGTACCCCCCTGGTCCAATGGGGCGTTATGGCTAGTTAACGAAAGATTAATGAGCAAACATGACGGCACCAGCTAAGAATAGCCGAATTGCACATTGTCATTCCCAGACAAACACAGAACAGACAACAGACTAAAATAATAATCCCACTCGAACTATTTGCGAGTTGGCTTTCTATATAAATAGAGATGAATCATGCAAGAAGATTTTCAGATAATCAAATTATATTATTGTTTGTCCGAAATAAAGTAATTTGTAATTTGTGACATGTTTATTGGAATCTATGGTTCAATAATATTACTCATAAAGAGAAATCAATGAGATTATTCTCTGCTTGATGCAAATAAACAGATAGGTACATATAATATATGCAGTGGCTGATTTAGATTCGACATCGCCTTAGGCCCTGTCCGATATGGCGCCATTTTTGCTTTATAATATATTCACGAGCAAAGAAATGGAATCACCTCCCTTTGAATGTAATTTTTATTCTCAAATATAAATAATGTTAAATTCAAGCACAGTGGAAGGATCTTAGGCCAGCGTAGGTCAAAACTTGGAAAGTGATGTAGGCCTAACGGGGGGGTCTGGGGCTAGAAGCAAATTGGTACAATTTCAACTATTTTTAAGCAGTTTGTAGCTGTGGTTTTATTGAAAACTGAAAGAAAAGAGTTCAAATTTTTGTTTGTAGTTATAATGCTTGAGTTTAGGTTCAAAAGGTTGCAGTGGGTATTGTTATAATGGATGTTGGTTTTTGAAAGTGGATATGAGGCTTGGATGTGAGGTGACGTGGGCTTGCTCTTATAGCAAGGGGTTTGCTTATATACTAATTTCCTTAAGGGTGGAGGGTGTACTCAGGGTAGTCGCTTCCTCAGTGCTTATAACCTGAAATGATTGAATTTAAAATAAGCTACTGTACTGAATTTATGTTATAAAATCAATTTATATAAAAAAATGCAAATAAAACAACAAGGATAGATTTGTGGGTTTTCCACAATCATCATCATCATCATCATCAGCCTGTCGATATCGACAATCCACTGCTGAATATAGGCCTCTTCCATCAAATGGAAGGGGGTTGGCATTAAGTCACCACGCTTGCCAGACGGATTGGTGACTAGGAATCAGATTATAGCCGGTCAAATATCAATGCAGGGACTCGGACTCGAACCCGGGACTCCTGCTTAGAAGGCTTGTGTCTTTAAGCTCTCGACTAATCCGATTCCCCGGGTTTTCAACAATAATAAAGTTTTTTTAGAGAATTATTAAATTTAAATATGTGAATTTATTTTTTCGGTTTATCAATAATTGAAGTGAACAGTTTAAATGGGTTATTTAAGTATTTATATGTGGAGATATTACATTCCTCGTGGACCAAAGGTATGGGATTATTTTTCTTTCCGTCGCCTGGACTCCGATTGTACTTCAGACACCAATCTTGGGATTTTTAGGTGCGCCTGAATGGAATTCTCGGCGTCCGGCAGGTTCGGTATGATGAGGTTCCTTTTATCCCGTTTGCTTGGAGTGATATTTCAGGAGGCTCAAATGTGATGATTTTAGTGAGCTCTGTGTAATATAGAATGTAGTATGGATGCCTCTCTCTCTAAAAATTAAGTTAGAGAGTTTAGTGTAGGAACGCCGTAATATGAATGTTTAGCGTTGAATGCCAAGTATAGAAGGCTATGATATGAATTCAGTTGAGAATGATGTAGTGTATAGAATGTCTAGAGTAGAATGCTATAATCTGACTCTCTAGTGTAGGAATCCTATATTATGAATCTTTAGTGTAGGAATGTTAAGTATAGAATGTCTCGGATAGAATGTTTTGCGTTGTGTGTCTTCGTCTCAAAATTCTTATTTCCCCCATTCTTCGGCCCAATTTCAAGTATTGATTTTTTTTTAAATTAAATTATAAATTGTCATTAGTTTTCTACTGAAATTTAAAAGGATTTATTAGATAATTCTCTAAGACTCATTTAAAACATATATCATTCTCTCAATTTCTATTTAAATTCTGGTTTGAAGTTATTTTTAATATGAAATTTGCTAAATAATTTATATTTATATAGGCTAACCTATTTTACAAGAATTTATTATCAAATTATTTAATTAATAATTTATATTTAAATAAAAATTTTATAGAAACTAAAAATGAATAAAATATTATTTCTACCCTTATATACGTACTAATTTGTCCTTTTGCAATTTCATTATTGGATATACCGGTGGGTATATTGTAAGGTAATAAAATAAAACGAAATTAACCACCCTCCCATGTGGCCATACACTCATACAGTAAACGCAGGTAGACGACAGCCTGTTCTTGACCTAGTCCTACCTATTTAAGTAAAATGAGTAATTTTTTTGCAACGAAATTTTCTCTGGAGAGAGACGGACTGGTAGAAATTTTAATTGAATGTAATGGAAGGCAGCCCATCTAATTAAGAAAAGAAGGAAAAAAAAATTCTTTTTCTATGCCTTTGTTAAAAATGAAGAAAGTTTTTGAACACTACTGTGGAGAGAAGAAGGAAACATTTTATTTGTTTCATTCATTAACCCTTTGAAACCCTGGGAAAAATCCTCCGAAACGTCGGTTTGAAAGGAAAGGAGGAAGGATTCCAATAAATTACAATTTATTTTATATGTGTTAATTTTTTCTTTCCTCACTACCTCTGGGCTGCCTTCCATTACATTCAATTAAAATGAGTAATTATTAGGCTAACGTTACGGCGCAAGGTTTTAGGTTTTGTTAACGCAATAAGATAATAGTATATAACATTAATTTTACAACCAACAATTTGGCTACAAAGTTGTTTTAGCTAAAGTGACGGTAAAATGTATTTCTTTAGGAGGTTCGCTGACCCCTTGACCCCGTAGACAAATTCCCAGGGGAGTCAGCTGATTCCCCTGACCTCACAGTTCCGCCGTCCCTGGTTATTTTAATATAAATTATATCGTATTAAAGCCAAAGATTAAAGATTAAATCAATATGTTTTAAATCAAACGTAGGGTGATCATTCGTCCCAGATAAAAGTCCCATGTCCCGTATTAATATATGTCCCGAAAAATGTCCATTAGTTTATTCCTTTTCAAAATAAATTCAACTAATCATTTCTATGAATTATTTATACTATAAATAATTTTTTTTATTGTTTTTTTTCATTTTTTATTTAAATAGTTTTTGGATTTTTTTTGCTAATGGGGCGGGGTGGGGGGGGTCAATGTCCCGGATTGGACCGCTAAAAAAAAGTCACCCTAATCAAAATTCATCCAGTTAACTTTTAATTATTTGACTTGGAATGAAAAATTAGGAAAAAATGAATTCCTTCCGCCTCGAAGTTACAAAATTAAATTAACTTTTTTAATCTCTGAGATACAAGCTCTCAAAGAGTCAGGACCCAGAAAGGACATCGCAATACTTCCCCATTATATTCTACGAATATAAATGTGAAAGTAAAAAGTAATAAGACAATAATAAAAACTTTATTTAATCATTTTTTAATATTTAGTATTGCCTCCTCTAGCTTTTTGGAAAAAATTTTAAATTTCTAATAAATTACAAAGAAACATACCTAAAAAACATTTTTCAAAATTTTTTTAACCGACTTCAAAAAAGGAGGAGGTTCTCAATTCGACTGAATTTTTTTTTTGTGTCTATGTTACCTGATATCTTCGCCAATTGTGAGCCGATTTTGATGATTTTTTTGCATTGAGTTCAGTCTAGTTTCCGATTGATCAAAATCAATCTTAAAACGTTCATTTAAAACCCGCAAACGTTTCTAGAGAATTTCTATATTTATTAATTAAATTTTATTATCATTTACTGATTCATTCGCCCGACCCTTTCTCTTACGAGATGCATGCAAGGTATTATATTAAGTCACTATTAATAACATCACTAAAAGAGAAAAATAAAAATAATTTTTATAAAAAAATTTTTTGAGTTTTATTATTTTATTTGTTGCATTTAATTTTTTGAAGTCGGTATTATTTATTTTTTTATAAAAATTATTTTTTATTTTAGGTTAAAAATAAAATAAAATGAGAGTCTTCTGTTTTTTAAAAAAATAATTTTTAATTATTTCTAGAGACTATAGTTTCGAAGGCATTGCCTTCATCATCAGTCTATCACAAATATTTCAAATTAGTTACAAATTAAGATTTATAACTTAGTTATATTCTAATCTCCCAAGAGGAAACATGAAGAAAAAGACATTATATATTTTTCAAAATTTTCTATGTATAAATCTTAATTTGTAACTAATTTGTAATATTTGTGATAGACTGATGATGAAGGCAATGCCTTCGAAACTATAGTCTCTAGAAATAATTAAAAATTATTTTTTTAAAAAACAGAAGACTCTCTCATTTTATTTTATTTTTAACCTAAAATAAAAACAATTCTGTTACCATCGACAGTGAAATCTTTTATTCAACTAAATTATTTTTTACTTTATTTAATATGTTTCACCAAGAACCACACATTCTCCCTTAACAAAAAAAAAATACAAGGTATCATATTAAATGAATGAAATGAGAGTAATTCCATTTCGTTGCTCGTGAGTGTAATAATTATTATATTTATATAATTTTATAATCAAACATCTAACATCTAATAGTGTCTGAAGTCATCCCTATATACCTGACTGATTTCAGTCTAACCTCAAACAAATCAATTAATGCAAATATTATCTTTTACTTTTTCTTAATTTTTAAATTAGAAATCATAATAGATACCCTGTATCTTTCCCACATCGATTAAATTCCATTAAATAAATCAGAGCCAATATGTTTAGCAATGACCATCAATCATCAGTAATAAAAAAATTTTATAAAAGAGCAATCCATATTTGATTTGTTACAAAAATGATTGACGCTTAAATTATAATATTCCCAAAGTCTATTAACGATAGGTTATAGTTTTTCAATTTTTTATTTTAATTTGCATTTTATATATTTGAATAAAATCTAGATACAATATTCAAAATAATATAGATACGTATATATGCTTTAAATTATATACTGAAGCATGAAAAATTATTGTAATCGTGTAGAAAAAATTAATGATTTCGATATTTTTTTTTCAAAATACATATATAAAAAGAGGCATAAGTTAATTTGATGAAAAAATAGGCAATATCAAGAAGTTAAATGCTACAAAAAAGTTGAAAATACCAAGCAAAAAAAAAGTAATATTTCATGAGCATCTTTAGAACGTCAGCCCCTCGGAGGCCTTGGCTTTTCCAAGAATTCAGTATTTACTCAGTATTTTGCAACATATTTGTTTTTTGAGTCGGGGAGTCGAAATCCCCCCCCCCCCCCCACACACACGACCAATCCCTTTTTAGTCGCCTCTTGCGGCAAGCAGGGATACTGTGGACCAATTCTATCCCCGATCCACAGGGGGTGAGCAATTTGCTAAATATTTTAATTATCTTTTAAAAATGTCTGTGGTCAATTTTTTTTCACCTCGAAAACCAATAAAAATTTCGAAACAAAATTAATTATATATAAAGATGAACAGCTCACTTGATTTTTATTAAAAACAAAATTCATCCACTTGTTGTTTTACTATGTTCAATTTGTAAAAATAATTAATATATCATAAAATACTTATTAATTTTTTGAAAGAATATATTTTTAAACTATCTAAGAGTGCTATGAGGGGTGGGGGACGCGAAGAGTCCCGCATTGAAAAAAGTTTACAATCTTCTTTACTTTTTTAGAAAAGTTATGATCGCGATATCTATTTTTTTAGGATTATAATTTTAATTTTAATATATTTAAAACATAATTTGGGTGTGTGCTTAAGACTACACGACAGGAGTGATAACTTATATAGCACTTATAATTCTAATATTCTAATATTATTTTTTGAAAAGGAATAATTAATATATTTTCCGACAATGATCGAACTGACATTAGACCACAGCTCAACTGTGACCCGTGACGGCTCAATCCCATTATTTTACTGCCCAGGAAAATATAATGTACACGGGCGCCAAAATTCAAATATAAGATATTAATTCGAGCTTAGAGTTAATGCTACAGCGCCATCTGTGGCTTGAATTGGTACCAACCGTGACGCGTGAAGCGTGGCGCGTGACAGTTCAATCCAATTTACTGCCAAGTAAAATAAAGTGTGCATGGCGCTCCAAAGAAGTTATCACTTCAATAAATAAATAAACGAGAGCGATAGATGTATGGATTCTCAGGGTGACGTGTCAAGTCACGCAAAATTTTCCGATTGCTATTTTGACTAATATATCTATAAGCATTTAATACAGAATAAATTATGATGTATAGAAGAGGTGTCAATAGATTGGTAAAAGATTTTATATTTAGCATGAATTATGTTGAGTGAATAAAATTTTTTATGGGAATATCAAACGGGATTATATAGCCGTACGAAATCTGCGTCTAGAGATTTATTTATTCAAGATTTAAGTTTTTATGGCATTCCAAAGGAAATCTATTTATTTCCATTTGCAAAAGAGGTAATTTTTAAATGAACTCCTATTTACATTCCGTTTAGTACTTGAAATCAAATCTGGTGGTTAAAGACAGCGCGGAATATTTTCAAAGGATTAATTATACTAAAATACCAAAAAAATCCCACCTTTCGTTTTGATGTTTTTCGACTGGTTTTCGTTCTTGAAAGGTTTATAAAAGTTTTTTACTCTAATCTTAAAAAAATAAACATTAAAGAAAGGAGAGTTTATTAGTTAGCGTCAAGAACGCATGGTCCCCACAGGTTCATCCAGGCATATGTTTTTATTTGATTATCTGAAAATGTGTTGAGCTGATTTAGAAAGTGCTGTGTCGATGTGCCTTTTTAAATAAATTTTATCCAATATGATTTCCCAAAGAACGTTAAATCAATAATCCCCAATAGTTTAATTTGTGCGAAACACACGATTTTCAAACATTCAAGTACCGATTGGGAAAATAAATCAACCAATATAGCTTATAAATGCAAATATTGATATTCTATTTATTTAAATATATATAAAAGATCCCTGTGGCAGGTCGTAGGAAGAGGTAGATTTCGAAGGGGCTTTACCCCCTTTAGATTGCTCCTATCAAAAACTTTTCAGACATAAGCTGTAGAGATTAATTAGTAGAATATTCGCCATTTGCAACCAAACTGAGTATCATTTCATATTAACATTATTATGATTTTTTTAAGATTTCAACCCCCGTACCATTTCCACCCCTTTTGGGGCCGAAGTCCCCAAAAACTAATCACTTCTCGTTTACTTCTGAGACTAAATTTTGTGCCGAAATTTTGTTGCAATCGGTTGAACATTGCGTTCACACGCAGCGCACCCACAAAATTTGCGTCATACCCCCCCCCCCCCCCCAAATACCCACATAATATATAAAAACTTTTGAATGGAGGGTGGTTTTGAGGACTAGGGGCCATAATCGGAAAAACTATGATGACATTTTCCGGAAGTCGCACCATGAGAGTGAGCTCAATAGGTATATTTCTTCGAAATCTACCTAATTAAGGCCAGTCTCACTTCGACTGGGCTTTTGTTCTGTGGGCATGGGCGTGGTCGGGGGGGGGAGACAAGGGGCGGTGACCCCCTACAAAACTCATTATATAATTAGTATAATGAGTGTACCTGAAAAAATCCATAAATAATGTGTGAAGATTCTCTCTGACATTTTCTTATGGTGAAAGGCTTGATCAAGCCTCTCGATAAAACAAGCAAAAAAATTATAAATGAGAAAGAAATCGATCTTATTTTATCGATTTCATCTATCTGGAGGTTCATAGTGACTTTCTATTAAAAGAAAATAACATTTTGATTATAGAATTCTGTAGTTTCAAAGAAATTTTATGAGAAAGAATTCAATTTCTTCACTCCGGGAGCGACTCGAATAGAAATGCCATAAAACTTTATTGTTTTTCTCATTATTTATTAAATCAAATCAATTAAAAGTTCATATCTGTGAGTTATTTTCTTTTATCTTTTTTAGCAAATAACTTTTATTAGAATATTTGTATTTTAAAAGGATTTATGAAAAGATTCAATTTCTTCTCTCCGGGAGCGAATCAACTAGAATTGTCAAAAAGTTTTATTGTTTTCTCATTAGATATTTATTCCAACCTATTAAAATTTCATATATGTGTGTTATTTTCATTTATCTTTTATATTAAATAATTATTATTAGGAAATTTGCATTTTAAAGAGTAGTTTATTTGTAGTCCAATTTGAAAAAACGCTAATAACTTCAGTTGAAATTTTTTTAAAAATATGAAATTAATAGATATTACAAAACAATTAATTATTAACAATTTAATTCAATTTTGAACGAAATCGATTAAGTACTTTTTGAGAAAATGGCCAAAAACCATCGGAACCGATCAAAAAAACGATGTTTTTTGAAAGCACGAGATGCCTTTGAGAAAAAGTTTAAAAAGTCATATGAAACGTAACATTGACTTGTGACATGGAGGTCGAATTTAAAAATGTTTCTAAAACGGCCTTTCATAGACGGTTTTCGGAGTTTTTGACGTTTTTCTCAAAAAGTACTGAATCGATTTTGTTCAAAATTGAATTAAATTATTAATAATTAATTGTTTTATAATATCTAATAATTTCATATTTTTAAAAAATTTTCAACGGAGTTATTAGAGTTTATTCAAAACGGACTTCAAATAAACTAGCCTTTTAAAATGAAAATTTTCTAATAAAATTTTTTTGATATAAAAGATAAATAAAAATAACACACAGATATGAAATTTCAATAGATTTGAATAAATATCTAATGAGAAAAAAATGAAACTTTTTGTACATTTCTAGTTGATTCGCTTCCGGAGAGAAGAAATTGAATCTTTTCATACAATTTCTTTTAAACTACAAAATTTTTAATCAAAATGCTATTTTCTTATATTAAAATGGTACTGTGAACCTCCAGATAGATGAAATAGATAAAATAAGACCGATTTCATTCTCATTTATAATTCTTTCGGTCTCTTGTATCAAGAGGTCGTGTCGCCATCAAGACACATTTGTTATTGATTCATCAAGTCCATTGACTGTATAATATTCAAATATCTTTTAACTAGTAAACTATTGATTTTAAATATTTCAATAATACAAACTTTTCTGTTGGAAATTAAATTTTCTTTAATAAACGTCATTATATAAATTTGTGTACCTCAAAGGGTTAGGCATTAATGGTGAAATTTATGTGGAAAAAACATCTCTAGCGTACTATAGATATTGTACATATTAAAAAACTCTAAGAAGAAACATTCTGATATTTTAATTTCCTAAAAGAAAGTTTATTATGTATAATTAGCTCCGATGACTATTTAAGTAGCTAGAGAAGATTGAAATTGGCCAGATAATTTTTTCAATAAAAAAATATGGAATTTGGATGATGACAGGGATTTCAATAAAGATATTCACCATCATACTAAGGAGCATTATTTATCTAAAACCGCTTTTATTTTTGTAAAATAATGTTTACTCCCCCCTACCCTACAAAATTCACTCCCCCCCTAGAAAAATAGAAACTCCATTATTACGAGGTATCTGTTGTGTATTTCTCATTAAATTATTTCGTTACTTTCAAAATTTGTCAATCTACTAAAAAGCTAGTTGATCTCTAATTGGTTTACGGAAATTGAAGTTTTATGGTGGCTAATCATCTGCCCAACTCCCATTAGGAAAATTCTATAAATACGCCAATGTGTGTGGGGTCCAGGGAAGTCCAAGAGAATCCTCAGCCATCCTTTCGCGAATAAAGAAGATACTACTTGAAAAAACGCATAAGGCAACTCCTTTATCCCTGTCTTTTAGAAACTAGAACTCCATTCCATTATCCGTCTTACCAGCGAAATATACCCTAATATAAGACTCCATCCAGAGGCATTTTCAGCTCAGACCCAATCCCTGAAATTGCTTTCTATTCTCATTTATTTCCCGATGAAAAGATCCACTCCACTACAGGATACTTTCTCAGTACAATTATTTCTTTCATCAAAATCATAAAACAATCCAGAATCCATCAATATACTAAGCGTGCGACCAGATTTCTGGATTCACTAAAGAAATATAATTTTCTTTATTGACTTAAGCGTTTTTAGAAATATGTGAAATGTAGAGAATAACCATTATGATTTTTTCAATTCGTAACTCTGTCTGGATTCCGATAGATAAAATAAAAAAATCTACGGATCCATTTAATAGCCTTTTTTTTACTTTAACATACAGGGTCTGGTCAAATATTGTAATCGTGCATGAAAAAAGAGGTTTTTGCTTCTTTTTTTTAGAAATATCGGCTGAAACTATTTTGATTTTGAAAAAGTTTTAATAAGTGAACATCGAAAAAATTATATTTTTCGAGAAAATAATTGTTTTGTCAAAATGTCTGTTAGTTAGCCTGTGCGTTATCAAATTTTTGTGGACGAGCTAGCTCAAAAACTAGTGTGAATATCGAAACCAAATTTCACACTTAGTTTTTGGTCCATTTAGATGAAACTCATTAGATTTTGGTGCATATCGACCAAAAATTAAGGCGGGTGGAGGGGGGGTTAAAAATTAAAAATCTAGGCCCTTTGAGCAAACTCAACCAAATTTTGTATACATAATTAGTGGACTCCCAGAAGTCTAAAAATGCAAAAACTAACTGCCCGAAATGGTGGGTGGGTCAAAAAATTTACCAAACTCAATCAAATTTTGTATACATATTCAGTGGGACGCCAGAAGTCAAAAAAATGCAAAAACTAACCCCCCTACATGATTATAAATAATTCTAGGGGCCTATGGTAAAGTCAAGTGGATGGCCACATCAGAAAACGTCAGCTTATTTCAGTAGTAAATAATTTAAATTGCTATATTTCTTTGTTTGGTTGTTGGAATATAACCTGGTAAAAACTTGTACTTATTTTTTTCCAGCTTAATAAACATTCTTTTAAAACTAAAACTAAAAATTCTGAAACTCGATGTAAGCTTTCTACCGATGTAACTATGTAAATTCAGTCCAGGTATACCAGTTGAGCACTTACATCTTGTTTCAAAATAGACCCCATATATTATATAAGATGTATCTTAGGGCAAGTTTCCAAATTTGAGCTAACAGAATTTCGAGAATTTTTCCTTAAATTTCAACCAGAAATGTCAATCAAAAAGTGTGAGTAAGTGATAATATCATTTCTTTTAGAATCCATTTGTAATTTTTATTTTGACGTTTCAGTTATGTCTTATTATATAAAAGTGCCTGGAGCACCGAGCGATCCTCGGTAACTTTTTGCCTCTAAGTAGATTAATAACTCTTGACACTTGATAAGTACACCAATTTAAATAAAAATCGTTAGTACGGTTTTTGAGCAAATAAAAAAAAAACTTGCTCTACCCCTTATAGGCTATATCGAGCTTAAGTTTTGAATTTCGTAGCTCTGAGATCTATGGTTGCGAAACGCAGGGGGGTTCATCGCTTACATACGTAAACATCAACTTCCGGTATTTCTATTTTAGCCAAAATCTTGATGGTACTTTTTGTAGCCTCTAGATATTTCTAGTTTCAAATTTTAAGGCTCTGCGGGAAGACGAGATATGAACGATTAAAATATTTATTTTGCGACATGACTAATTTACACCCATTTCCTTTATTTCAATCGGATTAAAATTTATACACAAATAATAACTCATGGGACTTGATAAGTACACTAATTTTTAGCGAAATCGTTAGAGCCGTTTTCAAGTACCGTGATTATATTTTAGCCAAAATCTTGTGGTACTTCTTATATAAGAATTGCTTATTTAATAACGAAAGATTGTCTGCAATCTGTCCTATCCCGTTTCGAGACCAGAGGCTCGCGAGTCAAGCTCGCACTTGTATGCTTTCTCAAGTCAATAAACTCATTCTTTTTGCTTCATTTCGTCCTCTTATGAGTATTTCCCATTATTATTTAAAAATAATAATATGAAAAGCTGATCACTTTTGCCCCTTAATATTTTTCACCGTCTCATTGAATCTTTACGCTAAATGACTTGTCGAACTTTCTACTCAATTTAAACCAATTGGAAAACTTTTCACATTTTTTCTCTTCTAACCATAAAAGAAACAACATTAATCTCCTTTGTGAATACATTTTCTATTTCTTTCATTAATCTCATTTCTAGTGGAAACATTAATTTGAAAACTTATTATATTAATTACACTTGGATTTATCAAAAACCATTGGATCTATTAAAATTAAGAGGTCACGTAGAAATCGAGATCCCCCAAGAAAACTCATAAAATTGCTTCATTAAAGATATCTCAAACGTTTCAAATCGTTAAAATATCTCTTTGAAAAGTACTACAAATAAAAAAGTAAATTATCGAATTAGATTAAATGATACTATTTCATTAGTTTTTTATTCTAGAAAAGGCGAGCCTTGTAAATAAATGTTTTGTCAATATTATATCTAGGGAAACCGAAATACTAAAACAATTTTTTATAATGTATAGGTATCTCCGATTGGTGAACCGCGACCTAAAATCGTGTACATCTACTTCCACTTTTGATTTCCAAGTAGAAGACAATAGATTATCTAATGAATTCCAAAGTAATTCCAAATAATTCCAAAGACGGTGTATACCTAATTCCAATCGCGGTTCACCCCTCGGGTTTCTCTAAACCGAATGATTAGTTAATTTTAACTTTGTGTTTGGGAAAAAACTTGTGTGTTCTAGGGTTAATTGAAAAGATTTGGTTTGCTTAACTTTTTGTATTATTAAATGTGTATTTGATTGTTTCTTCAAGTTTGATAATAAAATATTGTTTTTCTTTTACCGTTTACTAACTTAAAATTACATATTTTTTATCATAATAATATTATATTGTCGCATTTACATTATAATGTTTTTATTTTATTATTTATGTATGCGAAAAATTACTCTAAATTTGCTGTTTATTATCTTTATAAAAAATTTAGGTTAAACAGGGCTTTTTACCTTTTTGCCCATTTTGAGTTTTTATCGCAGGTTTAGTGGTTTTCATGGACGTTCCAAAAGGTTTTTACTTCACGAATAATTTTTATGAAAAAAAATAAAACCGACTTCAAAAAAATTAAATGCAACAAATAAAATAATAAACACTTAAAAATAAAATAAAATACACTAAAAGGTATAAAATAATTATCTTATTTAGTTACAAATAAACGACGAAATATTAACATGAAATTACTTTTTGAAGTCGGTGCCAAACAAACTATACCTATAAGCGAGCGTACCCGCCAAACGTACTAAGTAAGATCCGTCGTAAGTCGAGTGCGATTCATAAAATGTATATGTTTGGCACCGACTTAAAAAAGTAATTTCATGTTAATATTTCGTCGTTTATTTGTAACTAAATAAGATAATTATTTTATATCTTTTAGTGTATTTTATTTGATTTTTAAGTTATTATTATTTTATTTGTTGCATTTAATTTTTTTGAAGTCGGTTTTATTTTATTTTTATAAAAATTATTTTTCTTTTTAGTGATGTTATTAATAGTGACTTAATATAATACCTTGCATGTAACTCGTAAGAGAAAGCGTCGGGCGAATGAATCAGAAAATGATAATAAAATTCAATTAATAAATATAGAAATTCTCTCGAAACGTTTGCGGGTTTTAAATGAATGTTTTAAGATTTTTTTTATAAAAGGTTTTATTTATTATAATTTCGATTATTTGGTCATAAGAATTGGAGATTTACGTTATTTCGTCATTGATCATATTTTCAGAACTTGAACAAATTAATATGGCACCACCCCTAAGGTACCCTCTTTCCAATAAAAAAAGAATCATTAAAATCGGTTCATAAACAAAGAAGTTATGCCTGAACAAACATATCAAAAAAGGTCAAATACCTATGAAAAAAACGCGACCAATCGGAAGCTAGACTGAACCCAATGCAAAAAATCATCAAAATCGGTTCACAATTGGCGGAGATATGAGGTAACACAGACACACAAAAAAATTCAGTCGAATAGAGAACCTCCTCCTTTTTTGAAGTCGGTTAAAAATACGGACTTAGTTAAATGTATAAATGACAATTTACGACTGAAATCCGACTCTAGATTAAAAACTTTTAAATATCCCTATATTCTCATCAGAATTGACAACGTTTTGGCAGTAATTGTAAGTCAATTCAAGTATGTACTTGTGCAGTCATTCCAAAAACTGAAAACGTAATGAATGTCGCAGGCAAGGCCACTTTGTCCCTGTTCTTCGCCATGTTTTTTCTCCTCTCCTTAGTTGTGGCTTCGATGATCTTATTTGACCCTTTATTTTTATACCAAACTAGCTGTGAGGCCCGCCGTAGGCGGGCCTCTTGTTAGCCAGGGGCTTCGCCCCTGGACCCCCTCGCGGCTTGATTATTAAAGTTTTATTAGTACTGTTATTCTAGAATAAAGTCTTGAATAGATATAATTGAAGATTCTATTTTACTGGCCCGTAATTTTAAAATTTAAATGAAAAACAACAAAAGATGATACAAATATAATATTTTTTTATTAAAATTGACCTTGTCCAAAGGAACATTTGGTCACCAAAAATTTGTCAAAATGTATAAAAAACGATAGATAGATAGATAGATGATATAGATTTATTTTTCAAAACAATACAATAACAGTTGATATTGAATTCTATAAAGAAAATAAACATACAAAATTTGAATGTATATTGTTCTATTATGATTGTTGCTAAAATTGCTGGGGGGGGGGGGGCGCAAAAATATTTCATGCTTGTAGTAAAATTTTCTCTTAGCCCGGCTCGGTTTATACCTTAAACTTATATGTATACATATATACCTATACATGTATATTGTTCTATTGTGATTGTTGATAAATTTGCTGGGTGGGGGGGGGGAGGAAAATATTCCATGCTTGTAGTAAAATTTTCTCTTAGTCCGGCCCTGTTTTTACCTTAAACTTATATGTATACTATATACCTATACATGTATATTGTTATATTATGATTGTTGCTATATTATGTTATATTATGGATGTGGCGCAAAAATATTTCATGCTTGTAGTAAAATTTTCTCTTAGCCCGGCCCTGTTTTACCTTTAACTTATATGTATACTATATAGCTATACATTTATAACGTATGTCATTTTTTTATGAGTAATCTCTCTATAAATATTTTCAAACTTTAAAAAAAGAAAAATGAAAAAAAAAAATGCTAACTTCCTTTGAGAAGAGGGGTTCTTTGTTTGTCGGACTGACCATTTTAACCTTTTTCATTATTTCATGACCCTTTGAGAGCTTTGAATAAAATTTATGGCCTTTGAATAAAATTGAAAAAATGAAATTAATTTTAAATTGATGAAACTATATCATCATCATCCTATGGACTGTGATAAATATGTGTAAAAATTTCATCTCAATCGGATAAACGGTGTCGAAGTTCATTGGAAAGAACCAACACAGATTGATTTTTATATATATAGATTTAATGATTATTCTAATCCTTGGAATGACTTCACAATCAGTTGAAAAAGATTCAAGAATTATGAGTCAAAATGTTGGACATTCAGAAAAGAATATCTCTAATTAGGTCTTTTAATCCTAAAAATTTTCTCAAATTTTAAATTACTCTTTATCTTTGATCTAAGAGGCAAAGCGACTAAGAAAGAGTGCTAAGCTGCAGAGAAGAAGAAGAGTATGAAATAGATAATATAATTAGAAAAGAAGGTGAGAAATGAAGATAAATGAGAGAAAGGGTAGGCCACCTTAAGATATATAAATTGATGAGAATGGAGTTTAGAATATCAACCTGAATTCCACGAGATACCGCACTAAAAAAGCTAAGATAATGTATTTGAGAATGAATCAGGTTTCAAAATTGTGATCATTGATTGATAGATGAAATTGCTAAATGAAACTATCATTTCAATTTAAAATGATATTTATGTAATAAAAAAGTTAATAATAAATAAATAAATAATAAAGGTTATCAACGATCTTATTATATAAGTTTGAGTCTATGGCAGAATGGTTTCATCAGGAATTGAACTCAGGTGGAAAAAGCGGACAATCAGCTAAAATTTAAGGCAGTGATTCTCAACCTTTTTTCTTCGCGGAACACTTTTAAAGATATAAAAATTTGGCGGCACACCAAGGATCTAATAAAATTGTAGTTTATGGTAAATAAGCTTATTATTAAAGATAGATATATTATAATCACACGAATATGTATCTATCGACATACCTTCAATCGCAATAAGGAAAAACATACTGAAGAATTAAATTATTAAAAACGAAAAGTATACTGTGACTTAGAATGAAAACTGATGACATAATGAATGTAGTTTTATAAAGAGGATGTTGCCAATTTATTGCAGAGGAAATAAATAACTCATAAACAGAGACAAAGGTACACAAATAAATTATAAGTACCCTCAGAAAAACAATAGATTCTTAATTTTTAACGGAGCATTATCTAAGGTTTGATGGTACACTAATGTGCCGCGGAACAGAGGTTGAGAACCACAGCTTTAAGGGGAAATACATTTGAAATACAAGACCAGCTAAGAAATTTCAGTCAAAGATCAGTCGACACATCTTCATCGTAAAATCTTGCCAATGCTGATCTAAATTTTCACTTGTTGTTTGTACTGTATTCCCATGTGTATATTACGATTAAAAATAAAAATAAATTTCTGAATTTTAGAAACGAATAAATATAATCATTTTTTCGAAATTCTACTCATGTCGACGGAAACCCCCGACAAAAGTCAATTTAAAATAATAATTCATATTGATTATTAATCATTCTGAAGTACAATCAAAATTATCAGCAATAAATTAAATATACGAGTACTTAAATAGTATAGTCGTACGTTTAGAATGTCTAACTCCGACTAACTTCCTTTAGGTCTTCAATGAATTAGGGATGCTTACAACACGACTAGAATTGGGAAGTAAAAGTGGCAACAGCATTTGTGTCTGAGGGAGGTGACACAAGCCGCGCCACATGCTGCTTATCTTCGGGGATCGTTTGGGGACCGGTGCTGTGACCAGACCGAAGGCTTAATAAGATCTTTGATAACTCTAATAAATATTCAAATTTTAGATATATTTTATTCCGTGGGTTTATCTAGGTCAAGTCTTATTCTTCTTGCTTGATTAGAGTGGTCCTAGGTCTTGAAATCCATCCGGTTCTGAAGCTATGAATTGCATCCGTATCTAACAAGTTTTTTTACAGAATAGGATTGTATGTTGTATGCCAATCCCTTGTAGTTGCCTTCTACCACAAATAGGGGATACTGTGGACCTATATTCTATCCCCTATTATTAAAATACATATCTATAGAAAATACTCGATTCCAAAACCTTCACATATTACAGCAATACAATATTCGTCCATCATCTGCATGCACTCATTAGCTCTCTCCTTTTATTTACTAAGTTACTTTTGACGTCAATCTTTAAATGAGGTTTTTTCTTTCTTCTTGTACCTCACTATCATAAAAAATTAGATTGATTAAAATCTTTTTCGTGTACATGTGTTTATGTGTGGCTGACTTTGACCTGATAGGTATCAACGAGATCAGTCAGGATGATTTCTGTACATTTCTTAGCTGTGCCCCGCGTGGAGGGCTTTAATTTCCTTCCTTAGAAGCATGTGTTTGGTATGTTGGAGTATAGTATTGAATACATGGTTAGAATATAGTGGCGGTAATGGCCTCGTAGTCCTCGTGCCCTTTAAACCTAATACAGTAGAGTTCCGAAAACTCGGCACTCGATAACTCGGCAGTCCGGACAATTTGACCACACCCTGGCAGGGCGAAATAACCACATTTTCATTTAGTAAACGTTCTATGCTTTCATAAAGTACGTACTTCTCCTTTGTTTAACAGTATTTGGGCAGTTTATTCTCTGTTGTATTCCCAAGTAAACAATACATACAAATTCAGTACTTAATTTCTGAGGAAACATTCGTACTTATTCTTTTTTAACCTTATTTCGATAACTCGTCATTTTCACAAACTCGGCTACCCTTACACATTAGGCCGAGTTTTCGGGACTCTACTGTAATAATAATAATAATATTCTATGCCTGATCCACAGGGGTCACGCGGACTGTGTCTAGCCTCAAATATAATTTTGAAAAATTAATTTTTTTAGGAATCGATATGTTTTTTCTCAATCGACTCAATTTATTCATAATCTCTTTTAAGCTAGCTACTTGAATATTCAGAAAGATGAGACATTTTAATTAAAAGAGATTTCATTCGTATGAACCTTTTATCTTTTGTTTGTTAAAAATGAAATAATAACAAGATTCTTTAGATTCATCTAAAACTAATTAGTTTAATTCTATGGAATAATTAGAAAAACTTTTTACGATTGAATTGACTTATACTGCAATAGAGGTCGTTCAATATTTGCAAGAGCAGCATTCAAACAAGAAAAAAAGAATAAAAAGTCTATCTAGCCGAAGTAATTGATCGAAAAAGGCCAGGCAAAGCGGCCAGCATCATCCCTCCGAAAACCCGACTCTCCTGGTTAAAAACTCTCTAATAGAACTCGTAGGATATAGGAAAAACAACCGCACGAGTTGACCGAGTGGATGCAGGAAACCAGGCATAAAATCGGCTCGTGTAATCATCCAGATCGAATTCTCTAAAGATATATATTAAACATTTGTGAAATTGCAATTTTATGCTTTTATAAATAAATAATTTTTGAAATTTTCCAAAAAATCATCGTCATCAGCTAATGAATTAATAAATTCATTTCTGTCAATAGGGAGTGTGGATAAAATTTAAATTTAAATTGGAGAAAAACATTTTGAAAACGAAGTTCGATTTCCTCAATTTCATCAAATTTTTTCAGCAAACGGTTTAAGCTAAAATGCTGAAACATGGTATCGGAGATCAGTTTATTAATATAAATCGATCTGCCAAATTTCTGTTTAATAGATACAACCATTATATAAGTAAATAAGGATTCGAACTTGTACTTTGTATTTACATAATCTTTTTATGACCTTATTTTTTGTGAATTATCATTAATATTGCAATATCCAGACAGTCACTCAGATGGAAGGAAAGAAAGACTATGCTTGAAATTTTTTTTTCTTCACGTAGTAATAATAATATTAATAACAATAATAATAATTGATATCACCGTACATCTGATACATAACATAAAAAAAAAACAGAGGCGGGGAAGATATGGCCAACCCAAGTCTGCAAAGAGGCAATGACGACTTAAAAATTTCCAAGGACCGCCCATAAATAAGAAGTATCTGGCCACCGAGCTATGCTCGGTAACTTTTTGCTTCATTAAAAGCTATATATTAAACCTTAACCCTCGACCTCCACCACCGTCGCACCCAGCTTTTTCATTTCTAGCCTTCAAGTGGCCTACAGATTATGTGTATATAAGTATATAAATAAATACGGTATAATTATTTTTTTAAATTAAATATCAATTTATGGAGTTTTATAATTAATTAAATTGGCAAATTCTAATATATAATATATATATATATATATATATATATATATATATATATATTATTAAACCAATTAATAAAGATAAGAGTAAATCCATATTAAATAAAATATTTATTTACTCTTATCTTTATTAAAGATGTTTCACCTTGCACCAACACCACAATCTCTACTGATTATTAAACCAATTATTTTACGTGAATTAATGTATACATTGTATTTTAGCTTCGACTCCGGAGATTACTTCTCCACCATCGAGTGTCCTTGATCATCTTTTTAGTCCTTGTTTTTAATAAGAGGAAAAAACTAATTAAAGAAAAAAACCTCTTTTCCGATAATTATTCCAATACCATATTGTGGAAATTAATCCATCCAATTAATCTCGTTCATTAATCAATATTTTTTTTTTTTTTATAAATTTTATTAAACCAATTATTTTACATTAATTAATGTATACATTGTATTTTTGCTTCGATTCCGGAGATTACTTCTCCACCATCGAGTGTCCTTATTCATCTTTAGTCCTTGTTTTTAATAAGAGGAAAAATCTAATTAGATAAAAAAACCTCTTTTCCGATAATTATTTCAATTCCATTATTCCCCAATCAAGTCGATTGGTTAAATATCCAATCCTCCACCTTCAGTTTCCCCTCATCAATAATTTTTTTTTTTTTTTTTTATAAATTTTATTAAACCAATTATTTTACATTAATTAATGTATACATTGTATTTTTGCTTCGATTCCGGAGATTACTTCTCCGCCATCGATTGTCCTTATTCATCTTTAGTCCTTGTTTTTAATAAGAGGAAAAATCTAATTAGATAAAAAAACCTCTTTTCCGATAATTATTTCAATTCCATTATTCCCCAATCAAGTCGATTGGTATCCCTCAATCACCATCACTCTCCCCCCCGTTCATCAATAAAATTGCCCAATTTTTAATATAAATAATAATAATTGTAATAATCTTATTGTGGGATATAAAATTAAAAAAAAAATAATTTATTAAAAGGAAATTGAATAAAAATGTAAATAAACATTTTCATAGAGACAACCACCTGTGAATAATTGTTTCAATTAACCAAAAACCCATGAAAAACAACTTAGCCGAAGATGAGACCGTGACAGATCGAATGTCCAACACAAAACCCTCCTAACCCGTGAATTTCATTCAAATCGTTAGAGCCGTTTTCGAGAACCCGACCGGATATATATATATATATATATACAAACTTTGCTCGTTTAATATAATAAGATAATTGCTCGTTTAATATAATAAGATAATTACTTACCTACAATTTTTTCATTTTTTTCAAAATTTGCCCTTACAACGAATTTTATACATATTGACTTTTATTGTAAGTGATTAATTTGTTGAAGAGGTATTAAAATAAATTCAACAATACTTATTAAGCTTTTTCTTTGTTTCAGGTAATTATGCTGTGTTTGTTCTTCGTTAAGCTACCAGGCCTGTAAGTTCATAAAAATGCCAAATATATAATATTATAATTAGAAATACCAAAATTTATGGTATTTAATTTTTCAGATAGATATCCTAAGAATAAAAAATTCCGAAAAAGCTTCTCCAAACACATAAAAGTCATTATTTATTTTCGTTTTGTTAGAATGAAAAGTAACTGTCGTTTTTATTGATCGTATTTTTTTAAAGTGTGGAATTTTCCAATTTCCCCATGGATGGTCCAACCTAAAAGAATCTTAAATCTCTAACGTAATAAAAAAAAAAGAAGAAATCCCTTTTCTCTCGTCAAAAAGATCATTAACCGCTTTGGGAATTAAAAGAGAGAATCCTTAAGATTTGCAGATGCCAATCCAGGGAACAAACATATAGGGGTTGTTTTTTGTTGGTCTCAATAAAGTTGTAGAATTCCAACTGCTATTTGAAGCAAAAAAAAAAATAAGGAAAATATATTTTTTTAATTTTTTTTAGATGAGTAGAGATGATTTTAATTAAAATTTGAAAATATTTAATTGAAAAATGCTTTTCTTATCAAAATACGCGAGAATAGGCAGAGTCGGCAAAAGCTTATCCGTGCGTTGAATTATATCAGACCCCACTTCTTATCGTTAAATAAAAATTAAAAATAATAGGCATATAAGTAACCATATCATTTCTTCGATGAACGTTCCGGGCCCCTTTCGGAGGTCGTGTCCCTGGCTAGAGTCCCCTGTCACCCCTCTTCTGCTACCGTTGAATAGCACAACTCTACAAAAAAATTTATTTCATGATTTTTCTATTCATAGTGCACCAAAATAAAGGAAAAGTACCTATATTCCGTATAAAGTTTGCTTTTGTAGTGGTTATAATAATAATAAACGACAAAAAAGGCCATTTTGACCTATTTTCGAGTTTAATTAGATATTAAACGGCAATATTTGAAATAAAAATATTTTGTTGACCTAATTGAAAACAGTAGAGATTGTGGTGTTGGTGCAAGGTGAAACATCTTTAATAAAGATAAGAGTAAATAGATATTTTATTTAATATGGATTTACTATGAGTTAGGTACTGGGTCACTTATTTCACATTAAAATTAAAAAATTAAAAGATATAAAATTTTTTTCTTTTTCAATATATATATTTCGGGCTATCAACCCATCTTCAGGAAATACAGAAGGTAACAGTTACCTTCTGTATTTCCTGAAGATGGGTTGATAGCCCGAAATATATATATTGAAAAAGAAAAAAATTTTATATCTTTTAATTTTTTAATTTTAATGTGAAATAAGTGACCCAGTATCCTTAACTCATAGTAAATCCATATTAAATAAAATATCTATTTACTCTTATCTTTAATTGAAAACAGCTTGCTCTTTGATTTTCAAATTAGCACTTGTTTGTAACTCAATTAGAACTCGAGTTATAACTAAAAAAGTAAGACTATATGTTTTTATATATGTTTATTGTCCTTTATAATCACGTAGTTTTAGTTTTTTAGTTATAACTCGAGTTCTAATTGAGTTACAAACAAGTGGTAATTTGAAAATCAAAGAGGAAGCTGTTTTCTATTACTTCAACAATATATTGTGATCTCAAATATTGCTGTTTAATATTAAATGGAACTCGAAAATATGTCAAAATGGCCTTTTTAGTCGTTTTGACCGATTATATCTCCAAAACAAGAGCTAATCGGTAATTTTTATGCTGATTTTTGAATTCGGCAGGTGGAAATACATAAGAAAATCTATTTTTGAGCCCGAGGCATTTTCATTGTTAGGCAGTATAGTTCTCTAGGGTCTCTTTGTAACCGACTTTTACTATGCATAGTCGTTTGTATCATTGGTATGCAGATATAGAAGAAAGATATATTTTTGCCCGAAAAACTAGAAATCTAATACTATCATTATTAAACTCTTGATCTTACATTAATATGTAAACAAACATTATCAGTTTAAAATTAAAAGCAAAATAAAGTTTTGTTTAAGCAATGGTTCCTAACCTAGGGGTATTTACCCATCATCATCATTGAGTATACAGTCCTAAGACTGGTTTGATGCAACAATCCGTCTCCACTAGACTCTGTCCCCCGCCAGCTGTTTGACCTCTCTAAATGTCTGGCATCCCATATCCCCAATTATTTGGTTAAAATATTATAATCTGGGCCTTCCCCTTTTCTTTCCCACCTCCCCCTCCAAGATATCCCTAAGCAGTCCCCCATGTCTCAGTGTGTGCCCCATCATCTGACCTCTTCTCTTCTTCAGACTCTTCCACAAGGTTCGTTTTTCTCCGATTCTTCCAAGAACTTCTTCATTTGTAATTTTATCCATCCATTTGATATTCCCCACATTTCGAAAGACTCTAATCTCTTTCTCTCCGCTTCTCTAATTGTCCAGGTTTCACACCCGTAAATGGCTATGCTCCGTAGATATGTCTTCAATAGCAACTTCCTGTTTTCTAAGCTGATTGAGGAGGAGCATAGTAGATTTTGTTTTGAATTAAACCCTATTTTTGCTTGGGCAATTCTTGATTTAATCTCGTTTTTGCTCCTCCCATCCCATGTTATTTTACTTCCTAGGTAGCGGAAATCCTTAACTCCTTCTTGCTTTTCTTGGTTAATTTTGATGCATTTCTGTCTAGTTTGTTCTTTTTTTGTACATACTAGGACCTTGGTTTTATTCTTGTTTATTTTCATTTTGATTTCTTCTATTAGGATTTGGTTAATTCCATTCAGAGAGTTATTTACCCACATGGGAGAAAAATAGCTAGTTGAAGGGGGTAATCCGATTAATTATTATATGTTAACGGTAACAGATTCAATTTTTCCAGTACGGGGCGGGACAAGGCAATGATAAACATTTTTTTTACAATGGGCTACTCGGACACAGGGGTAATGAAACAGAAAAGGTTAGGAACCACTGGTATAATCATTGCGTTGCTCGTGGCAGGAAACCGTATTGGCGTCTTACCAGGTACGAATCTGTTTGTATTTTGTTAATAATATATTTCTTTGTTTTAATTATTTATTTTTTATATTAAATGGTCGTGTATTTAAATATATTAAAATTGAATAAAATATATTTCAATAGTATAAACTGAAACTTGGTGAATAATGTGTGAGTTTCAATGCATTGTCTCCCACGAGAAGAGAAGATCGAAAGCGAGAATTTTCCTCTGAAAATCTTCAAATAAAACAATCAAATCGTTTTTAATATTTGATTTGTTCATATCTTATAAATTAACTTTTTTTATTTATTAATAAAATTATTTATTCAATATTAATAATATAGTGTTGTGGCTTGGGCCCGTAGCGCGAGTCCCTGTGGCCAGCCAGGCCCAGTCTAGCTTTTAGTAGGCTTATTTTTATAATCAGTTTATTTTTATTTTTATTGTAATATTTATAATCATATATTTAAATATATTAAATTTGAATATGTGAAATGATATATAATTAGTATAAGATTATAGCTTAAAAAATCCATAAAAAATTGTGAGATTCCCTTAAGGCGAGAGGCTTGCGATCCAGCCTCTATATAAAAGTCCAAAAGAATTATAAATTGATTTTATTTTATCAATTTCATTTATCAGGAGGTTCATAGTACCATTGTAATATAAGAAAATAATATTTTGATTAAGAATTTTGTATTTTAAAGGATTTATGAAAAGATTCAATTTCTTCTCTCCGGGAGCGAATCAACTAGAAATGTCAAAAAGTTTTATTGTTTTCTCATTAGATATTTATTCCAACCTATTGAAATTTCATATATGTGTGTTATTTTCATTTATCTTTTATATTAAATAATTATTATTAGGAAATTTGCATTTTAAAGGGTAGTTTATTTGAAGTCCAATTTGAAAAAAGCTAATAACTCAGTTGAAATTTTTTTAAAAATATGAAATTAATAGATATTACAAAACAATTAATTATTAACAATTTAATTCAATTTTGAACGAAATCGATTAAGTACTTTTTGAGAAAATGGCCAAAAACCATCGGAACCGTCAAAAAACGATGTTTTTTGAAAGCACGAGATGCCTTTGAAAAAAATTTAAAAAGTCATATGAAACGTAACATTGACTTGTGACATGGAGGTCAATTTTAAAATGTTTCTAAAACGGCCTTTCATAGACGGTTTTCGGAGTTTTTGACGTTTTTCTCAAAAAGTACTGAATCGATTTTGTTCAAAGTTGAATTGAATTGTTGATAATTGATTGTTTTGTAATATCTAATAATTTCATATTTTTAAAAAAATTTTCAACGGAGTTATTAGAGTTTATTCAAAACGGACTTCAAATAAACTAGCCTTTAAAATGAAAATTTTCTAATAAAATTTTTTTGATATAAAAGATAAATAAAAATAAAAAGTACTTTTTGAGAAAGTGGCCACAAAACCATCTGAACCGTCAAAAAACGATGTTTTTTGAAAGCACGAGATGCCTTTGAAAAAAGTTTAAAAAGTGATATGAAACAAAACATTGACTTGTGACATGGAGGTCAATTTTAAAATGTTTCTAAAACGGCCTTAGACGCTTTTCGAGGTTTTTGACGTTTTACTCAAAAAGTACTGAATCGATTTTGTTCAAAACTGAATTATAATTAATTGTTTTATAATATCTACTAATTTCATATTAAAAAAAATTTTAACGGAGTTACTTATTAGAGTTTTTTCAAATTGGACTTCAAATAAACTAGCCTTTAAAATGCAAATTTTCTAATAATAAAAGATAAAAGAAAATAACACATCGATTTGAAATTTCAATAGATTTGAATAAATATCTAATGAGAAAAAAATAAAACTTTTGTATATTTCTAGTTGATACGCTCCCGGAGAGAAGAATTTGAATCTTTTCATACAATTTCTTTTAAATTATAAAATTCTTAATTAAAATGCTATTTTCTTATATTAGAATGGTACTGTGAACCACCAGATGGATGAACTCGATAAAATAAGATCGATTTCTTTGTCATTTATAATTCTTTCAGTATCTTGTATCGAGAGGTTGTGTCGACATCCAAGATACTTTGATTCATCAAGTCCATTAACTGTACACTATTGGAATATTTTTCAACTCGTAAACTATTGATTTTAAATATTTCACTAATACAACTTTTCTGTTGGAAATTAAATCTTCTTTAATAAACATCATTATATAAATTTGTGTACCTCAAAGGGTTAGACATTAATGGTGACATTTATGTGAAATATTAGATAAATACCGCTATATCGCCTTAGATATTCTACATAATAAAAAATTCTAATAAAGAAACATTTTGATATTTTAATTTCATAAATAATTTTACCTATAAATATTTAATGTGGAAAAAAACAAACTATTTGGCATTTCCAGTTAATTCGCGCTCCCGGTGAGAAGAATTTGAATCTTTTCATAAAATTTCATTTAAAATGCTATTTTCTTACATTAGAATGGTACTGTGAACCTTCAGATAGATGAAATTGATTAAATAAGATCGATTTCTTTCTTATTTATAAATCTTTTGACCTCATATAGCGAAAGAATGTGTCGCCATCATATAGAAACATTATTTGTTATTGATTCAATCAAATAATATTTATATTTGCTTTCTAACTTGATTGAAAATATAAGAATCTAATTAAAGAATTTAAATTCCGCCATTATATGTTCATTATATTACGATTTGATAGTTAATACTGCGACAGCTCATCTTTCCCCAAAAAATATCTAAAATTTCGCAAGAACTTACCTAGACTTTAAATACACATTTTTCATTATTTCGTCCAATTTCAAATCAGTGATAGAATTTCTCTAATGTAAAGCATTCCAGAAACAAATTCATACTATAAGACACACTAAAATAACCATTCTTAGAAATAAATAATTTTTACACAGATTTTAGACATTTCTATACAGAAATTAATCCGGACCCCGAAAATATAAGAAGAATCTGTTTGCCAAGCTTACCGAGTAGATCTAAAAATCTAATCAATTGGTTATCACTCAGACTAACAAAGCCTTAAGAAGAAAAACCAACTATATTTCTTTAAAAATTGTCCCAGACTTCCTTCACTATCTAAGAATTCTAAGGATCAGGTCTAAATATTATAATTTTCAATTTTTAATATATAAAACTGACTTCAAAAAAGTAAATGCAACAAATAAAATAATAATAACTCACTAAAAGGTATAAAATAATTATATAATTTAATTACAACTAAACGATGAAATTATTACATGAAATCACTTTTTGAAGTCGGTGCAAAAAATATACATTTTAGGAATCGAACTCAACGGATCTTATTTAGTACGCTTGGCGGCTACGCTCGCTTATATAGTTTGTTTGGAACCGACTTCAAAAAGTGATTTCATGTTAATATTTCGTCGTTTAGTTGTAACTAAAATAGATAATTATTTTATACCTTTTAGTGAATTTTATTTGATTTTTGAATTCCTATTAAATTATTTGTTGGATTTCATTTTTTGAAGTCGGTTTTATTTTTTATTTTTGGAAAAATTATTTTTATTTTTCTCTTTTTAGTGATGTTATTAATAGTGACTTAATATAATACCTTGCATGCATCTCGTAAGAGAAAGCGTCGAGAGAATGAATCAGAAAATGATAATAAAATTCAATTCATAGATATAGAAATTATCTCGAAACGTTTGCGGGTTTTAAATGAAAGTTTTAAGATTTTTTTATAAAAGATTTTAATTATTATTTCGTTTATTATTTGAGCTCATAAGAATTGGAGATTTACGTTATTTCGTCATTGGTCATATCATCAGAACTTGACCACATTAATATGGGACCACCCATAAGTTACCCCCTTTCCAATAAAAAAATAATCATCGAAATCGGTCCACGTGGCAAAAAGTTCTAGCTGAACATACATAAAATAAATAAATAGTTAGGTATCTTGACTAACTTGGATCTATACTGATCCAAACGCAGAAAGAATCATTAAAATCGATTGATAAATAAAGAAGTTATGCCTGAACAAACATAAAAAAAAAGGTCCAATACCAATGAAAAAAAATGGGACCAATCAGAAATTATACTGAACTCAATGCAAAAAAATCATCAAAATCGGTTCACAATTGGAGAAGATTAAGAAGTATCAGGTAACATAGATACAAAAAAAAACTCAGTCGAATTGAGAACCTCCTCCTTTTTTGAAGTCGGTTAATAAAAGGAGGTACTTATTTTAACTTTAGTAAAACATTAATATCCCGTAAAATAACCATTATGTTGAATTATATAAAGAGGAAAATTTGAAGTCTTAAACCTGTTCCCCCTCGTATATTTATCATTAACATCATTCAGTATACAGTCCTAAGACTGGTTTGATGCAACCTCCAGCCCTCATCCCTAGTCAACTCTTTCACTTCTATATAAGTCCCACATGGAGAATTTAATGCATTCTAGGATTTCTCCTGTTTATTTCTTTCCAAAATACCACTTAGTGATCCTCCTGCATCAAGATGTGGCCTATCATTCGGACTTTTCTTTTCTTTAGATTCCTCTTTACTCTAATTTCTTATATGTATTTAGAAACTTTTATTTTAATTATTACTATATTATTTCATCCTGATGAATGTGGTCATTAAATGAAGGCTGCTATTTTCACTGAATAAATATAATAAATAATATAAAATGTAGGAGTGAACATCCTGTCTTACCCTCTTTTCCACCTGAGTGAGCGTGCCAATGGTCGTGGAAATCACTTGACATAAATTGTCAAATTGTCAACTTGTTAAATACTTAAGGTAGTTGTTTGATTAACCATATGGGGTTTCTTAGAATTTTTTGAAATTTAGACATATTATTATGTAAATACGTCTACATTGATTGATGGCAAAATGAAATTTATGAACAATATAGTTCCAGAGATATTAAATTCCAAAGATAGAGTTTTACAGACTCTTATACATTGAACTATACGGGATAACTGAAAGTTTACATACATATTTAATTATGATTAAGAAACTCTTCTTACCATTGATATAAAAAACTAAACCAACATTAAACATTAAATAATACGATTGGAGTAATTTTTGGAGACGGACTGATAAGTGAATTAAGTGGATATTGATGAGGCAGTCAAAAAAGAAGAAGATAATTTACACTATCTTTTTATTCATAAAACCGACGTTTCGGAGGATATTCCCTCCTTCTTCAGGGTTTTGAAAAGTCAGTGAAGGAAATCCAATGCGGCATTCCCCTCTGTCTCCTCTTTCAGTGGCAGTAACAATAATATCTTGTATTTCATTCTCAGCAGAATTATAATGTAATAATTCATTATTACATTATAATTCTGCTGAGAATGAAATACAAGATATTATTGTTACTGCCACTGAAAGAGAGACAGAGAATGCCGCATTGATTTCCTTCACTGACTTTTCAAAACCCTGAGAAGGAGGGAATATCCTCCGAAACGTCGGTTTTATGAATAAAAAGATAGTGTAAATTATCTTCTTCTTTTTTGGACTGCCTCATCAATATCCACTTAATTAAATAATACATTTTTTAAGAAAATTGTAATTCATAGTTACAACACAGTTTCTGAGATTATAATTAAAAATGTATAACAAAAAATTTACACTAAAAACAAGCTGGCAACCACGCATATATTTAACCTAAAAAGTGGATTAGCTTTAGTACTTTTTTTGACGTTTTTTTTGAAGTTTTTCGACATTGGTGGCGAAAGTACCTCCTTAAGTAATTAAGTAAAATATTTGTCAGTAGATTATTAATTAAATTATTTGAACATATTGTAAAAGACCCGATTATTATGAAAATGAATTGAAAAATAATAAATTAGAAAATAAATAATTAGTTAAACTCACCCAAATGCTGTGAATCTCAGCTTAAGCACCCCATGGTCTTCTGTAGAAGAGAAGACAAGTTGCCTCGACAAAAGTTGAGCGTCGACTGAAAAGAAAAAAATAATGAATAAATTCCCGTTACATTTTTTTCTAATCATTATCGGGAGACCAGAGTCGAAAAAATTAATATAAAAAGTTCGATTATCATTTTGCATGAATTCTCTTATTATCTACCATATACCAGGGCTGTCCAACAAGCTGGCCACATGCGGCCTAGCAATGCAATGAGTACGACCCAACAAATAATTATAAACTTCCTTAAAACATTGAGATTTTCATGTAGTCATGGTTGGGCGCGGTTGGGCGAGCGTCCAACCCAAATTGTTCTCGTCCAACCGCTCGCCAAGCCTGCTAAATTGAGCATTTGAACAAAAAATATTGAAAACCCCCAATTGATAAAATTAAAAAAAGTAAAACATCGCTTTCAATATTATATAAAGCTTATATAAAAATAATAAATACCTAAACAATTGAAGAATAATATCTAATTATAAAAAAATCTGTATTGTCCGAAATAAAGGCCGCTGTACACGAGGCTTGTTTTAATAATTTTTTGTCTGCTTGCTCCCACTTAAAACCATTCCAGGACCAAAATGAAAAATAGAACATGTCCTAACTTTTAAATCAACCAAGCTAATCAGAAAGACAATTTTAATTCATAGTTACAAGACAGTTTCTGAAATAATAATTAATAAATAATGAAAAATGTATAATGAAAAATTTACACTAAAAACAAGCTGGCAACAACGCATATATTTAACCTAAAAAGTGGATTATCATACTATATAGTAACTATATTGTCCCTATATAGATTTTGAGAATATATATAGGCACTATACATTGTGCATAGAAAAGTCCCTTTAACCTGAAAATACTTGCGAACGGAGAGTGCTACAGCCACGCAAGTGAGGTAACGGTATAGTAAAGCGACTATGCCCGACCTAATGCAAACGACACCAGCGCCCCTAGTGGCGAAATGTGAAAGTTAGCCATTGCAAATCGAAAACGACAAGAGATAGAGCAAAATTTCCAATTAGAAAGTTTTAGAGCATCAATTAATTAGTAAGAAAAACACGAATACAAACGTGTATTGTGAGCAATGGCGAACTTTTCGAACATTCTCTACATTAACTTTTTATCACTATGAACGTTTAGTTTACCTATTTTGTTTTTGTGTGTGATGTTATCAAAATGTATTGATGTAAGTACATACTAGTATTTATTCATTAAATTGTGCATATTTCTTCTTTCCTCTGGCTATTCCTTTCAAATATTTACACAAAATGGAGTGCATCGATTTTGAATATTTTTGGGGTATACAGGCGCCAATTTATCTTATCCGTGTAAATCAAATATCGTTTCGTACTAATTAATTGATGCTCTAAAACTTTCTAATTGGAAATTTTGCTCTATCTCTTTTCGTTTTCGATTTGCAATGGCTAACTTTCACATTTCGCCACTAAGGGCGCTGGTGTCCTTTGCATTAGGTCGTGCATAGTCGCTTTACTATACCGTTACCTCACTTGCGTGGCTGTAGCACTCTCCGTTCGCAAGTATTTTCAGGTTAAAGGGACTTTCCTAAGCACCCTGTATAGTTAATATAGTTTGAAACATTGTGCTACTAGGGGTACTTTATCTGACATTTCTATGATAAAACATATACAAGCTCGGAGAATGTTGCCAGATTTGTCAAACGAGCATGGAATTGGCTAGTAGTTATACATAAACAGCAAAAAGTTTTGGGCTTATGAATTATGAATCCTTATTGTCTGTTCTTTATACTCTAGTAGTAACTTTTTGCTAGTATTGTCACGAAACAACTACCATAATGACATTTTTAATTCCACTCATGATAGCAATTTTTCAAATCATAAATCTGAATATTAAAGTTTCACATAAAAAATTGAAATAATCGAGATATACTGATGAATATAATAATAATAATTATTATTATTACTATTGTTCAATTTTCTGTGTTTCTGTTTGGTTTTCGTGGAAGCAGGGCCTCTAATCAAAATCAAAGCAACTCTCTCTATCGCTTTCTATACATATAACAGGTATAGGTATACAGTTATAGAGCGTGTTTATTAATTAAATCACCTGCATTGCATTAACAGATTACATTCAATCTTTGGTCAGATATCATCTTCCTCTAAATCCTCTCAAAACAAAACCCTATCAGCACACACACGTAAGCCCATTGAGGTTCATGAGACACTCGATAATGGTCCGGATAGTCAGCGCATCCATCTTCTCTAGTAGACGAAATTATCACAATTCGCTGCTATGTATTCTATACTCCTATTTCTCCATTAGATATTACAAATCATAAACTCATAATAGTGCTAAATTTGGCATGGTAAAAGCACCGTTTTTTTTTGTTTTTTTTATGATATTGATGTGAGAAGGAGATACACCAGAAGGTGCATCCCCTAAAGGCCTGTATGAGATGGCCCCTCCATCGTGAAAAGAACAGAGGAGAAGGAAAGAAGCCGGGATCACGAGGCAAATCTCAGAAACCTAGATACAATCCAATATCCAATTCACTAAGTTTTTAGGGGCTTCGAGCAGTGGTAAATTCTCCGATCGATTAATTAGGTTTTTAAATTTATCTCCCACTTAAAAAGCTTAAAATGCTTATTATATCTTGATCAATAAAGATAATTAAGATACCTCTCTTGAAACTCACTTTTGATGCAGAAATAGGAAGTATCGAAAATACCAAATTTTAAAATAGATATTTTTGATAATTTTCTATTGTGTTTTGAAAATTTGTATATTTATTTATTTATTTATCGGCCGGTCACACCCTTTTTTTACAAAATCATTAAAAGTATGTAAATCAACAGTAAAAGGGAAGAAAAAATAAAAATAAAGTAAAAATGACAAAGAAAATAAATAATGCAAGAGGGAAAGATAAATAATAACAAAAACATAATTATGGTAAGCTCTGAAGTATTTCATCAACGACTGGACTCGCCTAGCTCATACGCAGCTTTCATTCTTCTGCGCGAAATTGGTTGCCTAAATACAGGCGCACCAACGTCATAAATTAAGTTCAAATTCAGACTCGATTTTCAGAATTTTAATTTATACAGTTATTTATTTATATAATTCAATATTTTTCTTATATGTGCAAAAAAAAAATAGCTGTGTTATTATCTATTGCAATGTTAATACATATATGTAATTTTTTTAAAGATAAGAGTAAATAAATATTATGTGTAATATTCATTTACTATGAGTTAAGGATTCTTGGTCACTTGTTTCATATTAAAATTAAAAAAATTAAAAGATGTAAAAAAATTTTCAATCTCGTATATATTTCGAGCTGTAAGCTCATCTTCAGGAAAGTACAAAATTATAACTAATACAAAATTCGAATGCCAATTGTATTGTATTGTAATTTTTTCGTTCTTTTTTGTCGTTTTCATTATTTTTACTTTTTTACTTGAAGCTATATATAAACCCTATGTACGCTCATACATATTTTCAAAAATATAATAAAAACTCTTAATAATTCGAATTTTTTTCTTTCTTCTTGATAATTCGAACCCTGGATAATTTGAATTTTTCTTGTAGTTTTTTGGATTTCGATTTATCGAGAGTCGACTGTATTTTATTTTTTTGTCCAATTTCAAATTAGTGATAGAAATTCTCGAATGTCGCGCATTCCAGAAACAAATTCAGACAAAGACACACAAAAATAACCATCCTTAGAAATAATTAATTTTTACACAGATTTTAGACATTTCTATACACAAATTACTCCGGTCTCCGACAATATAAAAGTCTGGTTGCCAAGCTTACCAAGTATATTTTTCACAATTCATCTTTAAGAATTTTAAAGAGTTTTTTTCATTTCAACTCTAAGATTTTATTGAATTAAAACGTTAAATAAATTACAGGTAGAAATATCTAAATGATATTTTTTAATTTTTAATGAGAATTAAAAAAAAGAAATCCTTCTGCAAAGTAATCCGTGTATCCTCTTTAAAAGTTTTCCCCACTATGACGACGAATAGAGTCATTCTGAAGGGAAAACAAAAATAAAAAACTTTTTTAGAACTAATTAATATTTTCATAATGAAGTTAGTCTAATTAATTAAAAAACAAATGGGATATATACCCTCATAATTAAAATATTTCATGTTCAAACAAGGCTTCATTTAATTATTTATTCAAGTTAATATGTAATTTTATGTATGAAACTTTTGCTTGTTGGTAGATTGTAAATATATTTTATAGTGCTATGAAGAAAGTCATAGAACGGAGATGTAGAACAATTTTTAGATAATATATAATGTTAATAATTATTATAATCCTTTGTGAATGAGAAATCAGTGCATTAAATTATTAAATAAAAAATTTTCTTCAAAATAAAAGATTTCTGGCAAGAGTAAATGTCTTTTTAACCGACTTCAAAAAAATGAGAAGGTTATTAATTCAACGGAATGTCTGTTTTTTTTGTGTTTTAACATTGATTTCTATATATCATGTTGACCGATTTCTATGATTTTTTTTGGAATGGGTTCATTGATATTAGAGCTTTTTACTTTACCATACAGGGTATGGTCAAGTATTGAATCGTGCATGAAAAAAGTGGTTTTTTTCCTTCTTTTTTTCGGAATATCTCAAAAACGGCTCAAAATATTTTGGTTAAAAAAATTGCGCAAAACCATTGCATTTCGGTCTTCAAAAAACCTCTAATAAGTAAACATCGAAAAAATTATATTTTTTAAAGATAATAATTGTTTTGTCAAAATGTATGTTAGTTAGTCTGTGCGTTACCAAATTTGTGTACGAGCTAACTCAAAAACTAATATGAATATCTAAACCAAATCTCACACGTTGTTGAGATTAAGAGCTGATTATATTTTGGCGCATATCGACCCAAAATTAAGGGGGGGGGTGTAGTTTCAAAAAATGAAAATCTAAGCTCTTGTACCAAACTCAACCAAATTTTGTATACATAATTAGTGGGCCCACAGGAGTCTAAAAATGCAAAAACTACCCTCCCCCTACATGATTATAAATAATTTTATTAAATGTTAAATATAAGTGAGGGGCCAGGTTGAATGGTAAAGTCAAGTGAATGGCCACATCAGAGCACGTCAGCTTATTTTTTATGTATGTTCACACATAATTTCTTTGTTTATAGACCAATTTTGATGATTCTTCTTTATTTATTGGAAAGGGGCTACCTTACAAGTGGTCTTATATTAATTTGGTCAAGTTCTGATGATATGATCAATGACAATGGAATCTCCAATTCTCATTTGCAAATAATCGAAATTTAATAAATAAAATCATTTATAAAAAAAAAATCAATGTTAAAACGTTCATTTAAAACCCGCTAACGTTCAAGATAATTTCTCTATTTATAAATTGAATTTTATTATCAATTTCTGATTGGAAATGATGGATGCTGGATGAGGGAGGATAAACCAATCGACTTGATTGGGGAATAATGGAATTAAAAATAATTATCGGAAAAGAGGTTTTTTTATGTAATTAGATTTTTCCTCTTATTAAAAACAAGGACTAAAGATGAATTAGGACACTCGATGGTGGAGAAGTAATCTCCGGAATCGAAGCAAAAATACAATGTATACATTAATTAATGTAAAATAATTGGTTTAATAAAATTTATAAAAAAAAAAAAAAAATCAATTTCTGATTCCTTCGCCCGAATCTTTCTCTTACGAGATGAATGCAAGGTATTATCTTAAATGACTATTCTTAACATCACTAAAAAGAAAAAAAGAAAAATAATTTTTAGAAAAAAAAACCGACTTCAAAAAAATTAAATGCAACAAATAAAATAATAGCACAAAAATAAAATAAAATGCACTAAATGGTATAAAATAATTATCAAATTTAGTTACAACTAAACGATCAAATTGTTACATGAAATCACTTTTTGAAGTCAGTGACAAACAAACTATATAAGCGAGCTTACGCGAAGTTGTCATCATTACACGCCAAACTTACTAAGTAAGATCCGTCGAGTGCGATTCATAAAAGGTATATGTTTGGTACCGACTTCAAAAAAGGATTTCATGTAACAATTTCATCGTTTGGTTGTAACTAAATTAGATAATTATTTTTATATCTTTTAGTGCATTTTATTTTATTTTTTGAGCTCTTATTATTTTATTTGTTACAATTTAATTTTTTTGAAGTCCTTTTTTCCAAAAATTATTTCTTTTGATTTTTTTATGCAATCAAATGCAAGAACTGGGCTTAACGATTAAATACAACACCTAGTGAGAATCTCTACATAATTTAGGGTTCCGTTTAAAAAGTAAAACAGAGCCCTAATAGTTTTGCTATAATGTCTGTCTTTCTTTCTTTTTTTTATATAATTATACTGATTCAAGTTGCACCAAAAAGTTTCAACCTATATAGTCCGCGCTGGACTCCTGGTATATTGGGAATAAGAAGAGATTTAGGGATTGGGTGGCAGTTGAAGGTATTCGTGAAAGTGTGCCTTGAAAGATTGAAGGTTATATGTTACTGGGAATATGATTGAAGGAAGAGCGTTTCAGTCTCTAAATGTCATAGGGATAAACGAGTTGGCGAATGCGTTTGTTCGGTTAGTATCCAATTTAAGCTCGTAGGGGTGTTGAGTCTTAGAAAATCGTGTGTTTCGCGCAAATAAAGCCTTTGGAGGGATTAGTGATTTTATCTCTTCAGAACAAAAGCCATGGTAATATCTGTGTCTAAAATAAAAATTCTAGGACCATTAATTGTATCAGACCAAGTTTCCCATGCTTTTTCTATAGGGCTTAGTGCCCTACGGAATCATTCGTACTGACATATTGGCGAGTTTGCAGCAGAAGTATAGAAACATTAGGGTAACTCCAAAAAGCTGCCCGTGGGTTAATTTTTGATCATATTCGAAAAATTGACCTTAAGAAATCTTACTACTTATATTTAATTTTTATCGTGTGTAAATGTTTTTTATTTACCATTCATACGTTATGAAAATTACTCTGAAATTGATAGTGATCCAAAAGAGAGATAGATAGATTTTATTTTGCTCTGAGAATGATATTCTCCTGGAGCATAATAGATACAAATTATAATACATTAAAAATCTGCTTACAAAATTCAACCCAGAGAGTACAAAAATAATTACAATTAACATTAAAAAAAAAATAAAAGGAAAAAATTATTAAAATTAATTGACAAAATGAAATCGAAATACAAATATATATATATATCACAAAATGATCTGCATGAACAAAATAAATTTTAAAATACAACAACTCAGCCTCACTCTACCCATCAACCAGCACTCTGCTGACTCATTAATAGATCGAAATACCTTGCCTTAAAAACGCCAAGAGAGTTCGCCCCTCTCACACTTGCTGGAATTTTATTTAGAGAGAGAGAGGGGGGGGGGTCCAAAAATAATTTAAAATAATAATATTTCAAACATAAATCGAAGAAATCTGAAATTAACAATGGAAGATTCTCATTCAAGAAGTACACTATGTGGAGGTTTAAGGCTTGAGTTTTAATTTGATTTTGGAAGTTTTGGGATGTGTTAATGTGGTATATAAATTGAAATTAATAATCGCTGTGATGTCAGACCATCCCTCCAACAAGCTTTGCTTAATGAGGGGTGTTGCAATAATTATTAAATTTGATTTTGTTATCCTTTTTAATTGAAAATTAATATTCATTTTTTTGAAGTGATAACTTCTTTTGGCGCCCCTTGAACACTTTTTATTTTACTTGGCATTAAATGGGATTAATCCGTCACGCGTCACTCACGCGGTTGGGGTCTGTGTCTAGCCACATATTTTATATTTGAATTTTGGCGCTCATGTACCTTTTTATTCTTCTGGGCAGTAAATGAGAATGAGCCGTCACGCGTCACATCACGCTACGCGTGACGCGTCACCCTTGGGCTGTGGTCTAGCACCAGTTCAATCAGTGTCGGGAAATATATTAATTATTCCTTTTCAAAAAATAATAAAATTATTAAAATTTTTATTTTTTAAAGAAATAAATTTAAAATTTTATTAGAATATTAAAATTATAAATGTCATATAGGCTATCACTTCTGTCGTGTGGTCTTAAGCACACACCCGAAATTTTTTATACAATGTACTTACTTCATTTTATGCAAAAAATAAATATTCTTATTCTTATTATTTATAAGGAGATATCATAAATTGCTAATTAGTCCAAAATTCAGAAGAGGGGAGAGGAGATTATTTCGTAAATGATTATAAATTTTTTTTATTATATCTAAATGGATTTTGAGGCAGTCCAAGGTTGACAATTGTATTTCTACTTTTAAAAACCCAGAAGAAGGTGGAAATAAAACTCCAAAACGTCGGCTTTGATTAAAAAAGATAGTTATAATTGAGGGGTGATCCGGGATTGGAAGTAGGTGTAAACCTCTTTGGAAATATTTGGAAGTACTTGGAAATATTTAGAAGTACTTGGAAATATTTAGAAGTAGTTGGAAATATTTGGAAGTAAAGTGGAAGTATGTTTACAGCATATTAGCTCGCGGTTCACCCCTCGGTTATAATTATCTCTCTTCTTTGAACCTTGGACTGCCTCATCAAAATCCACTAAATTCACTTATCTGTTCGTCTCCAAAAACTACTTCAATCGTATTATTTAATTATATATTAATTAAATATAAGAGAGGAAAGACTTATGGTAAAGTCATGTGTATGGCCACAACAGTTTATTTTTTTACATGGATTATTTCTTGATAATAAAGAAGTAGATACTGAGATAGCGAGCTCCTGATTCCTCGATCCCCATAAAGAAAGAGTACTCGACCATAAAGTAATGATCAAATATCAGAGGTAAAAGATAAGAAAAAGACGGGAGGGTGAGAGGGGAGGGGTGTTTGCTTTTTAAGCTCCCAACTTCGCATAATCTTGCCCTGAGGCATTTCGGTATTTAACCACTCGACTGAAATAACAATGATAAGCATTGGGGACAAAAGTGAGGGAATTTTATTGAGATTGCCAAGTTGTGATATACTTTAGAATAACTTAATTGCTTTTACCCAGGAAGAGTGTCTAATTGAATTTGTCAAGAAAACATTCAAATAGATGAAGAAGTGAACTTTAAACACTTAATTATTTATTCCATTCCCTCTTTGGTAGAAGATTTCGACTTATTATTATTATTGTTACAAAACAATAATATTAGAAGGATGCATAATAATATTTTAAAATTTTTTTATAATTTTTTACTAAAAGAAGTATAAATTTTTGAATACGAAATACTGTTATTTTAAAGAGAAACAAAGAGGTTATTCTCTGCTTGATGTAAATAAACATACACACATATATATCAAATATACATACCGTATATATCAGTGGCGTGCGGTCCATGGATGCTGTCGATGCATTCCTAAAATTTCAAACATTTAGAGTATTTTGATAAATATTGACTTCAAAATTTCAGGAGGATCTTTAAATTTTCAAATTATTATCCGTTATTTAAAATATATCTATAAAAAACATTTTTTGGTTCTAGGAATGAAATAAAATTGTTGCATAGTTTCAAGAGTCAATTTTAATGAATGATTTTCCGAAAAGGGCTCGGATAGAAGGTTTGAAGTCCCTGCCCCAAAATCTTTCAGTTCAAGCATGTCAAAGACAAGTCCAGACTAGTTTTAGTCGGATAAAAATTGTTCTCGCTGAGGAGCTATTAAAATAGTAATAATACAAAAGAGGAATAAATAAAGATGATTCGAGAATCTTTGGACTAATCCATTACTAAGAACTCTGAATATATAAGATTGGAAATAACTAAGAGTACTATAGACAAGTCAAAGCTTGCTTTATAGCAATAGAAATAGGAGAAATTTAAGATTTTCTTATAACGAAAATGATACCTTAGATTAAAATAAAATTTCACAAAATCAAGGATACTTTTTTGGACAGCATCCTCTAGTTGACAAGTCAGCAACCATATATAATGGGTATTTGTTTGAGACTATATTTTCGAAGGTTTGCCCTTCATCATCAGTCCCAGTAATTAAAAATATTTTATCTATTATTTCTCATTGGATCAATCACCAAATGGATATTGAAAATTTGTTGTTATAGCTAGCTACTCAAAAAGTAGTAATTTGCTTGCTATGACAACAAACTTTCAGACCAAAGGCCAAGTCTTAGAAACTATAGTGACAAACAAATAAAATATGTATATTTGATATATAGATGTGTATGTTTATTTGCATCAAGCAGAGGACAGCCTCTTTCTTTCTCTTTATGATTCAATAACTTGGTACTCTCAGGAAAACAAAATCTTTGCAACTATTATTATAAGCAGTAGCGGACAATAATATTTTTGGCATCTCGAAAAATAAATATCGGCCCCCAGAAAAAAAGCTTATATTTAGCTATTAAACAACTAACATGGGTCACCATTTTGACTTTTCTAATTCCAAAATTTTAAATAATAAAGAGCGTAGTTTAGAAAAAGATTAATTTTAATAATGATCGAAATGTGTATTCAAATGAGAGTATCTAGGATATTAGAAAGGCTAATGCATATTTGAAGTTCAAAATTCTTTAGATATTCAATATTCATGCGATAAATTAAATATTAAAAATTTCATCTACTAATGTGGTTCGTTTCCTAAATTCAAATGAATTAATCGGAAGGTAAACGAATAAAATCAATAGTGTTTGACCGGATTTCAGTCACGTTACTTTTTCAGTAAGAAAAATAATATACTTGAAAAAATTCAAGTTTCTATAGAATAATTATTTCAAGAAACAATTGATTATGCCCTAAATCCAAAGCTCACTTCTTTATTTGGAGTTCTTCTCATGATAAATATTTTAATTACTGTCATCTCTTACTAATATATTGCAGAATGTATGTACGAATTCATTCCGACTAGAACTTTAAGCACACAGGTTAAAACGAACATAATCATATTATGTGCCCGTAATTACGAAAGTGGACTAAGTCAAAAAATTAAAAAATTATTGTTTTTTTTTCATATTTTATGCTCCACCCATTTAAAAAGTACTTACAGTAATAAGATGTCGGTTTTGAAAAATCGCATAAAATTGAACCGTTAAGTGGATTTCTAGTTGTCTCATTATACAGAATTCGAATCGTGTTTATTTTATAAAACTTTAAATATCTCGAAACTAACAATCAATGACTTAGACCACTTTCATAATTATGGGCACATATATATGTAAAACCTTCAAAATGAGGCATTTGAATCAGAAGAGAGACAGATGTGAAGCTCTCGAAGAGAAATAAATAAAATTCTTCTTGATTGGAAAAACTTTTCTTTATTACTGATATAATAAAAATCATCGAAAAATGTTTCGGCTAATACTCTCAGCCATCTTCAGTCTACAACATCCGAAATGGTACAAAAGAAAAAACATTAACACAATCACGGAAACAAAACAATAAAGTCATTCAATAGAATCTATATATATATAAATTTGGATGTTTGTTGGTCTGTCTGTCTGTTTGACGTTAATGGACTCCGACACTATTTCTCTGATTGAGATGAAATTTTGTACACTCACTTTCGCGGATCGCACTGATTTAGTATCATTAATTTAAAATCAATTTAATTTTTCAATTTTATTCACAGCCCCTAAAATAGATATGAATGAATAGATTTTTGTTGTAATAAGAATAGAGAGAGAACAAAAGAAGGGTTCCTTTTAGACCTTTTTCAGACGTATTCATTCAGAAAAGGGTAGATGGGTTGTTTACTTACCCTTTTATATTTATGAAAAAATTTTCAAACTTTGTTCGATTTATTTTTTATTTGCATTTTAATAAACAAATATTTTCAAAGAAGTTGAATCTTTCTTTAAATAGTCAAAGTCACCCAAGAAATCCCTATATATATATATAAACAATTTACTAAAAGGTAATCAATTTTGGACAGCTAATACTTCAATCCCGAGACGCCGCCCGCCAGGGCACCCTGCCCGGAGGGCCTAGATAGGACAGGCGTGCCAGAGGCAGCTAGTAATATTATATACATGAAACCGTTTGTACCTCAGACTCTGAATTCAATGCTTTCGCTTCTGTCATGGTAGATTACATTATTCTACATTATAACTATTCTTTTTTATTGAGAAATATCAAAATGAAATGTCTCTGTGGCGCTGTGTTCAAAAGTTTTGTGAAGACTGAGCAAATACGGTGATTTTTTTGGGTGAGGTAATGTATAACAAACAACTCAACATGTAATATATTTAAAAAAGTTCTTTAACTTAATTTACTAAAAACCATATCTATTATTGTATTTATCACAAAAAAAGGTCCACTGAAGAAGGAATATTGTACAAAAATTTCCGTAATATTTGGATAAATTAAAATAATCACCATTTAAAATTAAAAAACTGCTGACAAATAAGCTTTTCATTTCTTCTTCTTCGAGTGCCATACCCGGAACGGGTGTCAGCGCCTCTCCACATATACCTGTGCTGAGTGTGTTTAGTTGTTTTACACAGATATACGGGACCTACTTTTTAACGCCGGTTCCGAACTGCTAATGTGGAGAGGTCACTTGTCAATTATACTCTTGGTAGGTTGCCATTACTTTCCAAGAGGAGGCGACTGCAAATATCTATCTGCCGAGTCTCGGTCTCGAACCAGCGATCTCAGAGTCAGCGACCCAACACTCTACCCACTGACCCACAGTCGCCTCATGCTTTTCATTTAATACCTAGAATTAGTATATTTTAAATGCGGCCCGAAGCATTTGATTTTTCATCAAATGCGGCCCGTGAAAGCCAAAAGGTTGGGAACCTTGGACACCCCTGATTTAGACGAAGAAAAAGTAACTTTGACAACAATAATTCTTTCAAATCAATGTATTCTGTCGAACTTAATAATAAATGTGAATTAAACAGAGACCTGATTAAGTTTATATGGGAACTCGTATGTATTAATTTACCTTCTAACCACGAACGGAATTTCTGGCCACGTGCCTGGCAGATAGCTGGACTACCAAGCGAGTTAACTCGGGGTCGAGTTACCATTCCAGTTGGCAATTTCGAACACTGACATTCCGCAGGCAAACTCACTGAATTCAGGGGAAGGAAGCTAGAAATCTCTTTGGGAATTTCTCAGGATTTTACTATCTTGAAAATATTCCCCGGGTAATCTCCTTTACACATGAGTTGCAACGACAAAATTTATAAAGTTGGATTTTATATTATATATATGAGATTTTTTATAAATATTGAATATTTAGAAAATAAAAAGCCTTCAAGGGCGAGTCAATCTACTAGGGGTCGTAGAGAGACGGGTTCATTGATAGAAAACTTTACAGGTTTATAGTGTGTAAAAAAACAGCGTGTTTAATAGAATTTTGAAAGATTTCTTCTATGGAATACTTCTCGAGATGAGGTGCTACATTTTATTATCTGGTATCTAAACTATTTATTTTATTTAATATGAAAATTTGAGTCCCTTATCTCTTTGCAAAAGTGGATGGAAAATTTTTTTTAAAAAAAGAACAACTTCCGGGTTTCATACATGTATTTTAATTATATGAGAATTTATTTATTTAAGGACAATTTTATCAAAGATCTTAGTAGATTATTATGTATATATTATATCTCAGAAGGTTTCGACCCCTCAGGAGTCGAACCCGAGCGTTAACACGCTATCCGGGCAGTTAGCCTAATCCTAAAATACATATACCCATGTATAAACAAGGGAAGAAAATTTCACTCCAATCATAAAAGAAGTTATAAGTAAAATTATGCATTAGCTGAAAAAAGTTTTCAGTATTAGGACCTTTTTATTATACAGGGTGGTGACTTGGCCGACGCAGCATAGCGATTACAATGTTAATTTATGAATGTGCATTTATTTGCTCAACTAATTATTTTAGAGTTAAAGTTCTTATAGGTTTTTTGTAGAGAAAAAAATACTGAATCCGAACATATTTTTGTTTTCAAATTTTGAAATTTCAGAACCGTAATAATCAACATTATAATTAATTGTATTTTTACAAAAATCACTGAGGCCATGGAATTATTAAAACAAACAAAGCATTTTCATTTGTTGTTTCTATTTGACGTTTAATAGTGATTTAGTCTTTAGTGAATATTTTAGAGCATAATTAGAATACAAATAACTGAGCAGAATTAAAATTCTAAAAGATAATTACATCAGATTTTGTCTAATTCATAATTTAAAAGTACAAAAAAACGATTTTAAAAATGTAGATATTTATTTAAAAAATTTAAATTCAAAACTTTTATTGTTGTCGATTGTTTTGGGCCATTGTTTAGTGGTAAATGGTGGTTTATTTGCTATGATTGTTATTTTATGTTATAATTTTATGCATTTGTTAATTATGTTAAAAAATTAAATTCTGTTTACCTTACTAATTTTATTGTTTTAATTAAGTTTAAAAATATTACTTCTAATTTCGTTGATTATTCTTGTAAAAATTTAAAAGCTCGTTCTAAACTTCATCTACGTGAATCTACTATTTTTATTTATCAATGACGAATACAAAACTCAGCCCATTCAAATTTAACGAGTTTCTCATTATGGTAATCAATAAATTCTAATAAGAACTGATTTTAAAAAGTTCAAATATAATAAAAGTCACTTAGAAATAACAAATGAAAATGCCTTGTTTGTTTTAATAATTCCATGGCCTCAGTGAATTTTGTAAAAATACAATTATTTATAATGTTGATTATTACGGTTCTGAAATTTCAAAATTTGCAAACAAAAATATGTTCGGATTCAGTATTTTTTTCTCTACACAAAACCTATAAGAACTTTAACTCTAAAATAATTAGGGGAGCAAATAAATGCACATTCAAAAATTAACATTGTAATCGCTATGCTGCGTCGGCCAAGTCACCACCCTATATATCTATTTAATATGACAATTTGAGTGTCTTATCTTTTGGAAAAAGTGGATGGAAATTTTTTTTCAAAAAATATCAACTTCCGGGTTTAATATGGTACATCTATTTTAATTATATGAGAAATTATTTATTTAAGGAGAATTTTATCAAACATCTTAGTAGATTATTATTCTTATTCATAATTCTTACAATTTAACTTTACACAATGCTCTGAGGCAGTTTGCCTCATATGAGCAGTAAAAAATAACATAAAACAAAGAGGAGAAAAATAAAAACAAGTGTGTGCGAAAAAGAAAGAAAGAAAGAAAGCTCCAGCGAAAGGAAGTTGAGAGGAAGGTGAGAGAGCCATCAGGAGGGAAAAGATACACCATAAAAGAGAGACTCCAAAAAAGAGACGCTCACTCCCGAGACCCGCCCCCGCGAATACATTCCAAGAGACCACGATTGAAGAAAAGTGATGATGAAGATAAACGGGTGAATGAAGGTAATGAATTCCACAGTCGGGCAGCAGTGACATTGAATGACCTATTCACCACCTCGGACCGGTGACTCGGGATATGAATACGATTTGAATCAGCCCGAAAAGCCCGATTATGTATGGATGATTTAAAAGTGAACATTTTATAGATGTATTCAGGCTGATGTGAAATGAAGGTGCGATGCAGGAATTTGCCAAGCATGTTGAGACGCCTCTGGGTCGCCCTAAGCCAACCAAGTCTGACATAAAACGGGGAGACATGATCACGTCTAGGAATGTCAAAAATAAATCGAACGCATGCATTCAAAGCCCGATCAAGTAAGCCCGCGCGGGTCCCAGAGACGTCGCCATACACGAGGCAGCAATAGTCCATGGTTGGCAATATCAAAGAATTGATGAGATGTTTACGTGTCGAAAATGGAATGAGATGCCTGACTTTAATGAGTTGATGGATATGTATATAAATTCGTCTTTAGGGTTAGCCTAACTGCCCGGATAGCGTGTTAGCGCTCAGATTCGACACCTGAGGGGGCGAAACCTTCTGACATATAATATATACATAATAATCTACTAAGATCTTTAATAAAATTGTCCTTAAATAAATAAATTCTCATATATTTATTTTATAGTAACCAAAATAAATTTTCGTCACAACTAAAGTACCTCTAAGCTATTTTATAAATTTTTACAAACACTGGATTGAGGAGGGAGTACATTACGAAGCAGCATGATTAAAAGTTTTTTAAAAGATCTATTTTGTAAAATTAGATGGGGTGCGGAAATTTTTTAAACAACACTTATTTTCAATTGAAAATATTTTTTTTTCCCGAAAGTAGTAGATTTGTTGATTCATCAATGAGCTTTTGTCCTCTGCTTGGTGCAAATAAACATATATAGGTAGGTATATAACAGTGGCGTGCGGTTCATGGATGCTGTGGATGCGACGCATCCGTAAAATTTAAGCTAGCATATTTAAAGAATGTGGAAAGAATTTTCTAGATTTGGCATTTAAATGATTTCGGCTATCTTGTGAAAAATACATGGATTTTATGATGTTTAAAAGTGAATTAGTTTACATATACCTACTTGAAGTCTGATTTTAATTTAAAATCTATAAATTGCCTAAAAATTTAATGGTGAAAAATGAACTAAAATATATTTTGGCAGAAGTATTTGATTCAATAGAATTAATTTGCATCTATAAACGACGATAAAAAGAACTATGAAAAGAATTAAATCATCAGAAGTAGCCAAAGTGAAAATAGACTATATCCTCCGCTCTCTATTTAAAATTAATTAAAAAATCTAATTTTAGTTTTGAAAAATAACGAAAAATAAAATAATATTTAAGAAAATGAGGGAGTCTTTTTTAACAGCATCCCTTGGTTGGAAAGTCACCGCTACTGGTATATATATATTATACTAGCTGACGACCGGGCCTTCGGCCCGGCGTCACCTAGCCCCTGGCGGGGAGCGTCTCGTTCATACCAATTTAATAATTGAAATTTAAAATCTTACTGTAAGTATCGAAAGAATGTGCTGAATGAAATTGATTCAAAAATAAGGAAGAATAAGGAAAGATTTATTTAACACATTGCCTAAGCACGATCACTATCTGACCAATCAGAATCGTTCTAATAATTTAACGCTTTGGCATTGGCTATGCACTGGCCAATCAGATCGTTTCCACATACATATATATCCACATACTTTTCTATTTTATATATATAGATAGATAGATAGATAGATAGATAGATAGATAGATAGATAGATAGATAGATAGATAGATAGATAGATAGATAGATTAAGGTGGGCCAAAAAAAAAGAATGTTGATGAAAGCAGTCCACGGTGGTTGTAAAAAATAAGACTATAGAGGTTTTATTATTTTACATTTATTTGTTAAACCGACGTTTCGGAGATTTATTCTCTCCTTCTTCAGGGTCTATATAATTGAGGGGAAGACGAACATTAATTAGTATTGCGATTTTCACAAATCATTCATAATATAAAAACAATATACACAACACAAAAATAATAATCATAAATCTACTTACAACAAAAAGTCAATGAAAGTAGTTCAAAAAATAGTTACTTTCTGTCTCCTTTGACAATGCCAAAAAAAAAAACATTATAAAAATTCTTTTTCATCTCGAATAGAAAAACAAACGTTTCACGCCCAAGAAAAAAATCATAAATTTAATTTCAACGAATTTAATATCATTTTCCAGGAAAATAATTACTTTAAAAGAAAAATCCTGGAAATGATTACAATTAAAAATCTCTTATCGCGCGCAGTAAATTACAGATCCGACGTGATGGACCTGAGTATTTGCTGGGATGGCTTGATTAATAATTTAAAACTCCTGTGACGAATTTAATTAAAAAAAAAAAATAAGAACTTTGTATATATTTTGTAAAAATTTTGGGACTGATAATGACCATATTTATAAATTTGTAAATAATTGTAATATAAATTTAAAAAAAAAACCAACAACTATACCGATATGCGCAACGATATTCTGCGCATCCAATGATTGGTGGGGACATGTTATACATTCATTCATTTATATATATCTCATTAACATATGGATCATCAATTGCTTTTTACTTTGTTTTTCTATTCGAGATGAAAAAGAATTTTTATAATGTTTTTTTTTGGCATTGTCAAAGGAGACAGAAAGTAACTATTTTTTGAACTACTTTCATTGACTTTTTGTTGTAAGTAGATTTATGATTATTATTTTTGTTTTGTGTATATTGTTTTTATATTATGAATGATTTGTGAAAATCCCAATACTAATTAATGTTCGTCTTCCCCTCAATTATATAGACCCTGAAGAAGGAGAGAATAAATCTCCGAAACGTCGGTTTAACAAATAAATGTAAAATAATAAAACCTCTATAGTCTTATTTTTTACAACCACCGTGGACTGCTTTCATCAACATCCAATTGCATATTTATACCAGTCCGTCTCCTAAAGAAAATCTCTATCAAAAAAAAGAATATTTATTTATTTTTGATCTCGTATGAACATATGTTAATTTAACATGTTTTAAAAATGCTCACCAAAAATTAATATATTTATATTACAGGTCACTCGAAAACATCTAAAGTACTTACTAACATTACTTTAAAAATTAAAAATAAGCTAACGTGTTCTGATGTGGCCATCCACTTGACTTTACCATACAACCTGGCCCCTCACTTATATTTAATATTTAATAAAATTATTTATAATCATGTAGTAGAAGGGGTTAGTTTTTCCGTTTTTAGAATCCTGGGGGCCCATTGATTATGTATACAAAATTTGGTTGAGTTTGGTACATCATTTTTGACCCCCTCCCCCCAATTTAGGCGGTTAGTTTGTGCATTTTTAGACTTCTGGGGTCCCACTGATTATATACAAAATTTGGTTTAGTTTGCTCAAATGGCCTAGATTTTTAATTTCTAACCCCCCCCCCTCCACCATTTTGGGTCGATATGCACCAAAATCTAATCAGCTTTTAATCTCAATGGACCAAAAGTAAGTGTGGAATTTGGTTTCGATATTCACACTAGTTTTTGAGCTAGCTCGTCCACAAAATTTGGTAACGCACAGACATTTTGACAAAACAATTTATATCTCGAAAAATATAATTTTTTCGATGTTCACTTATTAGATTACAATACTTGACTATACCCTGTATGGGAAAGTAAAAATCTTAAACCACCTCTATAAATTGATATATCAGCTTGAAATTTTCAGAACCCGCATGGAAATAAATAGATTTTCGAAATATCTTTTTTATATATTTTTGATAATATATTAAAAATATAAAAATTTGTGTTAAATTTATATAAAGTTTATGTTTTCTATATATTCTTAAAATATAAACTGTTTTTATGTCGCTCTGGAATATTTTTAAATTTTTCATTTTTTTCACTTTTTTGGATTTTCTATTTTTTTTTTTTTTGAAAACTACAATTTGATTTTTTTGTAATTTATGGAACGTAAGGATGAGGCATTGGAAATGGTAATGCTGTACAGGCATCGGACCATATTTATAGTTTTCTGGGTGGATTTCGGGTGGTGGAAGTCCAGGGGGCGTAGCGGGGGTGGGGTGCAGTATCGGGGTGGTGGTGTGAGGCTCGAGTGCATGGTGTGGGGGTAGGGGTGCTGGGTGGGGTTCGGTGGTGGGGATCAAGGAGACGTAGCCCTCTGGGTAGCAAGAAGGGCGCCGAAAGCGGGCCTTGCAGATAGTACATAATAAAATAGTATCTACTTAAATAAATCAAAATTTGGATACATCTTTTGAGACACACACACATCATTACTCAAGATAGTCAACTTAATAAGACATTTCTTATGAGAGGGACACAATTTCTAATGGTGTATATTTATTACATATATAAAAAAGATTTTATCTGCTAAATAAATTATTATTGTTTGTTTTCATTTTTTTACTTTTCACTTTCGAAATTAAAAAGTTTATTCTTCATCAAAACAGTAAGTGATTGATGACAATTTAACAGTTTTCTATTGTGAAGCAACAAGTTTTTGAATTTTTTTATACCTTTCGTTCTAGAAACATTCACTGGTGGAAATATTAAATTAACTATTAAAAAAAAGGAACAACTTTAGAATTGATGATTATAGTATTATAATCAACCAGATGGAGTCCATTATTTATTTGTAGTTTATTTTTTTCGAAATTGATATTTAAAATCAATATTACTTCAATTTTAATAATTTTATCTATAGGTATAGGTATGACTCTTACTTTTAGAATTTCACCTATATAAATAAAATAAATAATAAATGATGTAACGAAATGACATTTCCGAAAGTGCGGACTTTTTTAGTCTTTTAATTTCAATATTAGAATTTCATTTTGTTTATTTTTTTTTTAATTTTAATTAAAGGTATACACAATTCTTAGTAATTAAATTGAAAGAGTAGCAGAATTTTTATTAATTAAAGGAGACAATCAAAGAGTGTGACTTCTGCTGGAATTTTTTTTATTTATAAAGAGACTATAGTTTCGAGGACTTTGACCTCTTAATCATTCTATTACAATTATTTATTAACAGGAATTGATGTATGAAAGTGAGCTTTACGTGTGGTGCTGACGCCAACCGAACCGTCTAAAAACCAGCCCGAAAAGGAGCTATACGAACCAACCGAGCCGAACTGAATATATATTAACCGAACCTCCGAAAGTTTAGTCCGGCGGGGTGTGTTTCCATTTTTTTTCTAATCAAACACACATTGAAAACCGAACAGCCAATCGTTGGGCAGGGTGTCTCTTTTGTATTCTCCTTTATACTGGGGAATATTTTGTCAGAAGATATTATGCCGGAAGATAGTTTGTTCTTGGGATATTTTGTCCTTTGTATATTTTGTCAGGGGATGTTTTGTCGGGGGATGTTTTGTCGGGGGATGTTTTGTCGGGGATATTTTGTCGGGGATATTTTGTCGGGGGCTGAAATGTCGCGGTACCAAATAGACTATATAAGCGAGCTTACGCGATGTTTTCTTCATTATCAACAAAACGATCCGTCGAGTGAGATTCATAAAATGTGTATGTTTGGCACCGACTTCAAAAAGTGATTTCATGTAAAAATTTCGTCGTTTAGTTGTAACTAAATAAGATAATTGAGCCGTTTATTTTGAATGTGGCCTAAGTCCAGTTTATAATATCTCAGTCACTGGAGTACAATATCCTCATGAATTCCTCAAAATAAAAGTATCGAAATATATATAAATATATGTATTTATAAAAATATAAAAAAATATCTTGAAATAACAAACAATGGACTTAGGCCACTTTCAAAATAAACGTCTCAATTATTTTTATAACTTTTAGTGTATTTTATTTTATTTTTAGTTGAATTATTTTATTTGTTGCATTTAATTTTTTTGAAGTCGGTTTTATTTTTTTCTTCAGGTAAAAAATTGACTGAAAAGAAATATATATATTAGCATTGAAAACGCACAAGTGCTAACGTAGCTTTTGGGTTTGCTGGCTGGCTTCTGGCCATAAAGTTTCACAAGTTTTTTAAAACAAATCTTTTTTTTTTTTAATAAAATATTCCTAGCTCAGCATTTATAATACATAAAATGCATCGAAATGCTAAAAACATATTTATCAAAATGAAATATGTCCTAAGTTTTTATTATTATTATTTTCCTAATGTAGTAATGCCATCCAAAAGTACAGTCTGGACAAAAAACAACAACTTAAGATAAAAAGAAATCGAACTTGAGAATCACTTGACTATTAATAGGTTATGTTTATGGGAAAGCTAAAAAGTAGTGAATTGATGATAAATCTAATGACCAGAATAATGTGGTGTTGAAATTAATTAAATTAAATTTGAAATACATCTAGATCCTTGTGGAGGGGGTTCAGTGGACGCGAGAAGAGAGTCATTAATCTTGAGTAGCCACTTGGCTGTTGATTTGACCATTAAGGGTCAGTCGCAGTTGATAATGGAGCCAGCAACCCCTCCGCAGGGCATGTTTGCTCAAAAACGCCCCCATTAATGACATCAACGTCACAAGATTAATCCGAGGCAAGAAGAGATAACGTCCGAATTAATAAATCTCGTTAAATGGCGAAATGGTCGTTCTTAAATGATTTCAGGTCTTTTTCATTCGCTACACGAACACGATTGCACACGGAATGGTATCTACTCACTTTTGGCATTTTTATTAGAAAATCTCACAGGAATTTATACCCTCTTTCAATCGTTCGTTCCTACACTGTTTTATGCTTGCATTGCAATAGGGTTCTTGTTGTAAATCTCCTCGAACTCTTAAGTTGCCAGCAATTGTCTGGGGCGTGTCGATGGACCACACGGACACCAGATGGCGAGCAAATTATACTAGAACGGATGTCTCTTCTCCTTTCGGCATCCGAAAATTAGCATCTATAAATTTATGCATCCTCTATGTATTCAATGAATACGCAAAAAACTAATAAGAAATTCTGCCTTGGTTTACCCCTTGGATTACTTGATCCAACAAATCGTTTCCGCCCCCTTTTTTGTTGATATCATTGAATGTGATCTTATTTTTAAGAGTGAACGATCGTGTTACATCCAGAAGATACAAGACCTATAAGTATGGCCAAATCCTCTCAAATTCTGACCGAGTGGCGGACTTAGCTTATGAGCGGACATATGCATACGAAATTTTGCGGACCTAACTAATTCTAATCAACATGTTCAGCTAGGGGGGGGGCTTGCCTCCCATTAGCTGCAAAATAAGTGACCAGAAAAATAAGACTATATAGAGCATATATGGGCAACTTCGGCCCTTCACCAGCTTCATTCCGGCCCGCGAGAGATTCAGAAATTTCAAATAACGTGCAAAAAAATAAAGATTTAGCACACACAGTTTATTTGTTGATTAGTTTGTATTTGTCAACGAACCTAAAACTGTATTCTTCAAATCATAAAGACTAAAATCGATATATTATATTATTAAAAGCGTACGCAGTCGGAGCACACAGATCGGTTTTCCGATTTTAAGAATATGGATAGCACTTTCAATAT
>JALMQS010000891.1:54424-81591 GCA_024734495.1 Forficula auricularia
TTACTCTACCTTTATAAACATCTGCAATTTTTTAAGAATACCATTATCTCCTTTCCAGGATTTTCAAACTCAAAAAAATTATTTTAAATAATATGCTTTTAATTTTCAAAATACAAGGTATCATATTTTAAATTAGAGATAAAGATAAGTAATATTTACTTAATGAGAAAGCTAAGGTTGTTTTTTGCCAGTTCTTTAATACGTTATTTAAAACTTTGGAAATTTATACCCAGATTAATTTCCCCTTGAAATAATAAAATTCCCTCTTGTTGGGGGGGGGGGGGGGGGGGATTCCACCCCGGTTGAGAACCTCTGCTGAATTCGATACTTTAATTTTCATGCTTCGCTATGTAAGAAAAAGTAAGAATATCAATATGCATAAAAATTAAAAATAATCAATTTATTTAAAAAAATACCCTATATTGTACCATATAAATGAGATGTTACACTGATGATAACTAGATAATATATGTTACATACACTGTTAAAAAATTGTAAATTTAATATATGAATACAATACAAATAGATAGGAAATTTACAAGGATGCGTATAGGAAAAAATACGATATTATATTGGTAAAATCACATTAACCTATTGCAAAAATACAAAAATAAATAGTAACTTTACCTCTTTCTTGATAATTAGATAAATATTAGTAAAAAATATGTTGTAAGATTACAATACTGGTAATATTACTAAAAAGTTTTGAGGCCGGACTTGCTATTTTTATAATAAAATTAGATAATGAATTTTTAACAGTGTATTTATGCATTTAAATGTTCATTTAGTACCTAAGTATTATAATACACTCGGCGTGTGAGATACGACTCGCGCTTGACCGCCTCATTTCAATTAACTATGGTATTTCTTATCAACTATGGTATTTAATAACCTATTATTTTATTAAAAAGAAAAATTCGTTTTTTATATCACCTATGTCTGGCTTTTTGACAAAATACTATGAGTTCATAAACGAAGGACATTCCGAGGGATGTTTTGAAATGGAGAAATTAGTGAATCGGATGAAATTTGAGTAGTATTTCGCTCATTTGTATGCCTCACGCCGAGGGGCCGATCAATATATGCGACTGGGGCCCGCCGCTTCCTGGGGGCTCCTAATGAGAAAATACCCCTCGACTCCTCGCTCTCCACAACAGAAAACAGAAAACAGGCAACTGAAATCTTCAAGATACTCTTTGTTTATTCAGCGTGAAATAGACTGAATATAGATCCACATGGCTTTTTTCTTGAATCTCATTTATTTTTTTAATCCTAATGCCCATTTGATTCGTTCACGTTTATAATTGTAATTTTATACGAAGATTAAACTACCAAACAAGATTTAAATTTGAAAAATATAAATTACTAGGCAGGTTTCTCAAACAAAAGACAAATTGCTTTGAGCAAATCCCTATCTATATATATAAAATTAAGGTTTTATCTGTACATTGGTCCAAATCACGCCAAATTTTGGTTGAACACGTTTCAAGCAAAGTTATGAACGAAAACACCCTCAACAAAATTCCTGTATGTCTGTCTGTATGTTTCCGTGGTTTCCGCGAAAAGTTGCTCACGAGGGGGGTCTGGTGGGTTGGAGTGGGGTATGAGGGTGGGGTTCGTGGGTTGGGGGTTCAGGGGGCGTGCCCCCTGGCAAGCAAGAGGGCCGCCGAAGGCGGGCCTTGCAGATAGTATACATATATTTCAGGTTACGAGCTCATATTCAGGAGTTCTTTTTTAATATAATTATTTAATCGTTCATGTTTATAATTATAATTTTTCAATAGGATTAATTAAACTACCAAATGGAATTAAAATTAATCAATTGTTAAGTTAAAAATTTACCTCTAAACATTTTTCCATTTTTGTATTCAGTTTTCTTCTGAAGATGGGTTCGTAACCGTAACCGCAACGTAAAATTAAAGTGGCTAGATGGCCTTACAAATACAACGTTTTTAATAAATAAATAAATAAAATAAATAACCCGAAATATTATAGGATCTTGCTCATAGCTTTTTTCAAGAATAAAATTCACTAAAAGCAAAATTATAAGCTCAACTATATAAGATAAAAAAATAATGAAGTTTTGAATATTTAAAAATTCTTCTTCTTCTCATATTTTCATTTTCTAAAATATTTATTATTTCATTAATTTATTTGCTACGACACTATTGGTTAGTGTCGTAGCCCAGTCTATACCAAGTCTATAGTTATCATTCTAGTAGGTACAATGAGACAAGGATTTGGGGTTTTCTAGAACAATCACAATTAATTGAAAATTTCTCTCCTGAACAAAACTTGTCAGGACTTGTCTTTTAGATCTTTGCAATTTCTCACATGTCACTAGATGATGGATAGTCAGGGATTATTATATCCGTGACCCTATTAAAAAATAAATTATCATTCTTCATATCCTTCTTTCCATTCGATTTAAACCAGGGGCTGTCCAACCCGTGGCCCAATATAAAGTCATACAATTTCTTAAAACATTGAGATTTATATGTAGATGCTAGAAAACACACAACAATTTTACCTGATAATTTTTTTTCTCTAAAATAAGAAATCTGAAAATCTACTGTGAATTTTTCGGAAAAATAAAAGTGCTAATTTTAAATTTTGAATCTGGAACTAGATTTCAAGATTTCTGAAAAAATAATCATCATTTTGATCTATTTTCGACTCCATTTTTGTTAGAAATATATTTTCTACATTGAATGTTCTAGAACAACAATTAGATACCGATCTGAAAGAAAAATTGAATTTTGTCTTTTTATTAGAATTTTATATTAATTATCTAGCCAGGAAAAAATATAAACAAATACTAATATATAATATCTCTTTTTGTAAGTATGCAGGTATGTATTTACCTATACAAGAACCTATTTTCAAGTATAAAATTTACGAAAAGTAAAATTAGGAGCTACAAAAATAATAAAGTTCTTATTTCTACATTATTAACTATCTTTAGTGAATAATAAATATCATTACAATTTTAATATTTTATCCGCGGCCCGAGACAATTTTTTTTCTTCAAATGTGACTCTTGTAAGCCAAAAGGTTGGACACCCCTCACTTAGAGCCTACACCATTCATTCTCCCTGAACAAAATACCAAATAAAATTTTTAATTATTTTTATTAATGTATATATTTATTCGATCGAACATTATTAAAAGTGAATGTAGGAAGTTTTGATCTTTTACTTAGTCTCATTAAAAATAAAAAATAATTAAAAGTTGTATTAAATATTATGAATGTAACTTTTAATGGCTTGGTGCGTACTGGATATGTATTTATTTTTAATGAACGATGAATAAAATTATTTGCTTGTTTCCAGTATTTTTTTATTTAATTAAAGGATTAATCCAAATATTTCGAAGACCTACAGCATCTCGTTCTCAGTGGATACTCAGTGTAGTCAAGTAATGGTTAGTTTAGTGCGTTCAAAAGGATAAAAGGATAAAAAGATATTTACAGGTGTTAATATTGAAATGTACTTACCCACGAGCCCACCAATATGTCAGCCCCATCAGTTTACACAAATTTAAAGAAAACTGCTTGATATATACTTGTTGACAATCTAATATATACCAACATAATTATTATACAATTTTCCAAACCATAAGATAACACATAACACTATTGATTATACAAGAAATCATAAGTTGGTGTCATCTATTAAATCCGATGGAATGGAATATTTTTAATTATATGTTAGAGGGGTTGTTTTTCACCCCTCTGACATATAATTAAAAATATTCCATTACATCGGATTTAATAGATGACACCAACTTATGATTTCTTGTAAATTTGAATCTATTACCATCGACAAATTAATATTTTTCAAACTATTGATTATACTTGATTCGCAACGAAGTTTGAAAAACCCAAGTGAAAAAGTCATTAAATTTCATTACAATTAAATGATATATCTACCATTATTGTTAATGATTACCCAAAAGAATGGTTACCCCTTCTAGCCCTATATCGCGTCATGACTTCTTCTTCAATTGCCATACTCAATCGAGCGTCGGCGATTACCTACTATGGAGAGTATTCTTTCCATTGTCATTTTTCTGGGGAAATTTTTCACAGGGGTAGTTTCCCACTGCCTTCCCCTACGCCTTGAATAACAGAGTATAATATGAAAAAAATAAAAAATGTCTATTTTTTGTCAATTCAATTAAAATTTTATACTTCCTCATCAAAAAACCTGTATCTACTTCAAAACTCAAATTTCCGGTTTAAACTGATATTAGAATTTTTTAACTAGACAGCAGTGAATTTGGGCAGCAAAGCTTTTATTATATGAATTTGAAAGGGCGGAAAAATCTCAATTTAATAGAAAGTCAAGCCCCCTTAAACGATTGAGGCAAGGGGGCTTTGAGATTATAAATGGCGAAACCAGTAAATCTGGCAACTTCCCAACCTTTCTCTCCTTCGATATTATATAAAAGTTTTCTCAAGACTGATTTTCCACATTCACTATACAAGTAGTAAATGTAACTTTTTATCTTGGTTTTTATAAATTTTTTTCTATTTATTTTTTTTTGAAATTTCTCCATCTTCACTTTAATTTTCAGAATTAAATTTAATAAGGTAATATAATATTTTGAATTCAAATCTGACCAAAAACTCAGTTAAATATCCATTGGAAATAGTATTTAATGACGATTAAGTGTAACTGTTTTTAAATTTTTCTAAGATCGAAGAAGAAAAAAAAATCATATTTTCTTTTCTTTTTTCTTAGTCGATTTTTTCTTTTACGAAATTTCTTTTTTGAATAAAACTTTTTGTTTTTATTTTTAGATAAATTAATTATACTTTCATAAAAGATTATTATTATTAAAATTATTATTAATAATAATTATAATGAAAAAAGTAGCAAAAACAAATGGGAAATTTTCGTTTGTGGTAGTACGCATTTAGAAAAAGTTTGAGAATTGCTGATTAATAAAACATGAATATAAAAAAATTAAAAAATTAATACGTTTAATTTATAAATATTTTAACCATAGAAATAGCCCCCCATTAAATAAGACTAAAATCAAAAAGAAGCTTCCTCGGTTATACTTTCAAATGCTAAGAGAGATTTCACAAGTAAACGCCTCCTTCTGCTAAGCCGCATCGATTTTATAATTAAATAACCATTTAAAACATTTACATAATTCCATGTTAGGCTCTGAGATTGAGCAAAAGTGACCTAATTCAATCAAACGATTCCGTAAGCTTTTAATTTTGAATTAATCTTTTGAAATTGGGAAAGGAAAATTGAATTTTAGACCCTTTTTAATCTTCTTAATTGTCTAGCTAAAACTTCTATTCACTTAATTAATTCAAGGAAATTTGCCAGAATTTCTATCTTAGAATATAAAATCTAATTATTTGAGTATTTTGACATTTTAATAATCTTTTACTTGATATAGCTTAAATTATTTTGATTCAAAATTGAGCGAAATCCCTACAAAGCCTACAAAAAAGTCTTATATAGTGAATAAATTAAAAAAAACTTTATTCGGACTTGATACCCTTGATAAGATTCACTTATTTAGCTTTGCTGGTGAAGAATTAAATTCATTTCATTATTTAAATTTTCATTTTTTTTTCTTTTATTGTGCTTAAAATTTTTTCTTCAAATTACTAAGTGTAAACAGGTTTAACCGATTACATCAAAGGTTTCGATTTCCCTAATTGAGTTCAATATGTCAGAAACTTGGGAAATAATACATTCAAGCATTTTCTGTCTTCTTTATTCTAATGCCAATGGAAAAACTTAGAGAACTATTTCTAGTATCAAAATATTTATACTTCCAAAACAATGAAGTATATATATTTTTGGGTTTCTTTTTTATCTTTAGAACATGTCGAAAATCAGAAAAATATTGATGATTGATGAATTGTCATATAGGGTACTATGCAACTGTTAACTACTTAGTTTGGCACACATATTTTAAAATGTAACTCTGTTCAGTTTTCTGGGTCCATAAAATTGGTGGAAAGCTTAACGAGTCTTGAAAAAGTTTTAAATATCTCGTTCAATTTAGAAATACATATTAATTATTTTTACCTTATCCATGCGAAGTAGATAAAGTATTGTAATCGGTTTAGCGCCAAATCCGAATTCAGAGTCCTTATCAGGTGAAGAATACTGAACCCAAGATCTCAACCAAAGTCACAAATTGTAGTATTCATTCGGATTGAATTTTAGCACGTAACAGTTTTGTCAAAAATTACATGGTGTTTCGACCAGAGGCCAAAAAGTGCGATTTTTTCATTTAGTCCGTGGGGATGGATGGATGCATGGATGCATGGATTCCTTTTTTTCGTCAACGATTTTTCGCACATTGTTCAACCGATTAAAATGAAATTGAAAACCTACCATAACTTTAACAAAATGAAGCGCTGATTGGTTTTTGTTACATATCGGCTCACAAACACTTAATTCCAGTACTTTTTAAATTTTGATGGCTATTTTTGATTTTTAGTCAACATTGACTATAAATAGCCAGTGATATTTGATTAATAATAAAGGAATATCATATTAAAATTTAAAATGACTAATGATAAAGTCTAGCAATGATCCGTTGCAGTTTATTTTCATTGTGTTTATGAGAAGACCTAGAGTCGAGTGGAGATTTCAGAGAAATGGAAGAGTTAGCATGGGATATATTCGAGTAAAGTCGGGTGATTGCATCAATCTAGTCTTAGAACTGTATAGTGTATACTCTAGGATAATATACTGCATATAGGTACATATATAAATTGAAATGCTGCTATTATTCAGGCGAAGTTAATATATGCACAAAATTAAAATAATCTAGAGAGTAAAAATATTAAAAAAGAAAGAGAAACCGTGCCATTATCATACTATTTTATCCGAAAACCCGGTATAATAAGAAAACGAACAAAGATGTAGTTAAATTTTTTCTAAAGAATATAATAGATTCTTGAAATTGACAATACGAATGTTCCATTAAAAAATCCTTATCTGGAAATATCTTGAATATTAAAAGTTTGATTTTTCTTTCTTATTTTACTCATTCTTCTCAACCTTCTAGGCCAGTGAACACACGAACAAATTAAAAGGATCCATATAAAGATTGAAGCTTTTGAACCACTTGGTTTTTTTCCTACCCTTCCAGGTATTTCATAAGCTATTGTCCTCATGGATAATAAATAAAGCGAGTATTTGTACGCCTGGGTCGATTTACCCGGCAAACAGAGAACTCCCTGGAAGTCTTTGGAGAAACTCACCCTTCTGCCATTAAGCCCAGGAGAATTGGATCTCGCGCCTTTCTCATTTAGTCCGCTCACACGAGACATCTTGGAGACATGGCAAAGATACACATCTTAGAGGACGTTTAAAATATTTCACGAAAACTTTATTTATTATCTATATTACTTTCACTATAAATAAAAATTCTACTTTACTTTTTGGGAGTCATTTCTTTTCTTATTTTTAATAAAACTTGCACTTTTTAAAAATAAAAAAGAAAATATTTTAATGAAATGAAGTAGTCAGGTAAATAAAAACACTATTGAGAAAACTATCATTGGAAATAAGTTTTCAAACTAAAAATCATTTTAACTATTTTTTTCCTCTTTAGAATAATAGACATTTTGTAGCGATTTTCGGTAAAACAATATCTATCAATGTCTACAGATGCTGAATCTTCTTTGCTTTTTTTACTTCAATTGAATTAAAATAATAAGTAATTAATAATTTTTGCTTATTTGTAACATCCATAGTTTCTATATAGTTTCTGAATAAAAAAGTAAAATTATTCCCCATACAGACCATAGACTTATGATTTTTTTAAATGAAAATAAGACTGAAGTAGACAATAAAAAAGTGCGCCTTCTGCTGGAATTATAAATTTTTAATTTGAAAGTTTTTTGCCGAGAGTAGCAGAATTTTTATATATTGAAGGAGACAATAAAGAGTGTGTCTTCTGCTGGAATTATAAATTTTTAATTTATTTATAACGAGACTATAGTTTCGAGAGCTTTGCCCTCTTCATCAGTCTATTACAATTGATTCACAGGAATTCCTGTGAATCAATTGCAATAGTTCTCGAAATTATAGTCTCGTTATAAGTAAATTAATAATTTATAATTCCAGCTGTAGACACACTCTTTTATTGTCTCCTTCAATATAATTTTTTAATTTATTTATAACGAGACTATAGTTTAGAGGGCTTTGCTTCAAATTTATAATTCCAGCAGGGGACGCACTCTTTTATTGTCTCCTTCAATTATAAAAATTCTTGGGAAAAAGAAACTTGCAATTTAAATTAAAATAAGATGTTAGCGCTACAAGAAGATGCAACATCTATAAGTCAAGATTGTCAGTGTCATGCTAGAAGGAAGATCCAGGTGCTGGAATGTTGTCAAAGTAACCTAATAAAATGAAATTCAGAAATTTCATACGAGTATATGCATTGTGGATACAAAACCTAAGGATTGAGGTTCAAATCAATTTGAAGAAGACGTATTAAATGCTTTCTAAGTTTTTTTGTTTTTTTTATTCAAATTTTAAATGGATGTAAAATTCTCAAATCACGTTTTCACCCGGTTTCATCACGATTTTACCTTCAAAAAAATTAAAGTAGTAGCCCCAGTAGGTCCAATTTGTCTATTTTTTTTTTCATTTTTTAGCTCTTTATTTATTTTTTAAGCTTAGTATAACTTCTTTGTTGCATTTTTAAAAAATCAACAGCTCGGCAAGAAAATCTTTTCAAAACAAAATGATATTTGAAATTTTTTTTTATATTTCAGATAAACATGAAAAAGCAAAAAAGAATCAATTTAATATTTTACATCTGAGCGTAGATTAATTGAAGAGATTGAAATAATTAACTATATCCAAAGATAAAGATTTAAATTATATATGAAAAGTGAAGAGTTTTTGATGGATATCTATATATTTAAATAGTGATCATTTAAAGATTTTGAATAAAAATTGTAAAAAAAGGACGAGAAAGTAAAATGTTAACGAATTGAAATCTAGATTAAAGTAACTTGAGATTAGATTTGTGATGAGTAATTTGTTTGTTTTTGTTCTCTCCATTAGCGAGTAATTCTATATTCATTATTCTTGGGGCTCTTAAAATAATAGCAACATTTTACACGAAAAATATCAAATATTTGCTAATTTTAATCAAAATTGAAATGAAAGACACAGGCTCTTCTTAATTAAGTGTATATTTTTCATTTTAATTAAATGTTGTGAAATCGAAAGAAATTGATTAGAACTTTGTGAACCATAAATGTTCATCAGAAATTCAATAATGATGCTGAGATTAGAAAAAGCTCCAGAGCATTTGCACCCGATGTCAATACAAAGTGAAAATATAAAATTTTAGAAATAATTATTAGATAGTAAAAAAAAAACAAATAAATAAAAGTTAATAAAAACAAGAACTTATACACCGTGTAAATTAAATAATATAGCAAATTTAGAATTATACAGATTTGATTAGAGTTGGCGCGGACCTTTATCACTCTAGAAATTCTACTAAATTTAAATTTTTGATTTCATAATTCATAAATATTGGTTCAAAGATTTGGAAAAGCATTCATACATAGTGAAAAAGATAGCCCCACAAGGGACGAAGTTAGAATTGCAGAATATATTTTAAAAGATATATCATTTTATTTTTAATTTCGTCCAAATACTAATTCATCAGACCATATCATTCTAATTTATCATCAGCCAATGTCATCCTAATTTAATCCATCAGTCCATGTCATCCTAATTTAATCCATCAGTCCAAATCATCCTAATTTAATCCATCAGTCCATATCATCCTAATTTAATCCATCAGTCCATGTCATCCTAATTTAATCCATCAGTCCAAATCATCCTAATTTAATCCATCAGTCCATGTCATCCTAATTTAATCCATCAGTCCAAATCATCCTAATTTAATCCATCAGTCCATATCATCCTAATTTAATCCATCAGTCCATATCATCCTAATTTAATCCATCAGTCCATATCATCCAAATTTAATCCATCAGTCCAAATCATCCTAATTTAATCCATTAGTCCATGTCATCCTAATTTAATCCATCAGTCTATATCATTCTAATTTAATCCATCAGTCCATGTCATCCTAATTTAATCCATCAGTCCAAATCATCCTAATTTAATCCATCAGTCCATATCATCCTAATTTAATCCATTAGTCCATATCAACCTAATTTAATCCATCAGTCCATATCATCCTAATTTAATCCATCAGTCCATGTCATCCTAATTTAATCCATCAGTCCATGTCATCCTAATTTAATCCATCAGTCCATATCATCCTAATTTAATCCATCGGTCCATATCATCCTAATTTAAACCATCCATCCATGTCATCCTAATTTAATCCATCAGTCCATAAAACCCTAATTTAATAACCAGGACCGGCGCTGACTATCGTGCAGCGCATGCGGGCGCCACCATAAAGGGGGCACCAGTTGTTTCATCAATCCTCTTTTCTCGTACTTTTTTTTAATAGTGCCTTACAACGAAACATGAGAAGGACATTCTTTATATTAGAGTCATAATAATTGTTTAGGACATCGGCGAAAATCATGATAGGCTCCATGGGCGCCCCCAGGAATTTTCCCAGAGGGGGATCAGTAAAACCTCAATATAAATATATTATAGAGATGCTGAAATTTCCGAGGACGCTAAAATCAGGAGGTGAAAAGTTTTTACAAGCTTTTAAGTATGTTTAGGTCCAATTTTGCAACTGAATTTTAATTCAGTTCCACCCTACCGATTGAGCTGAAATTTTGCGTTGAGTTATGTTATTTTTTTATAATTTACATGTACTTTTAACCATATTACACAAATCGGACTCAATCCCTGAAATTTCTCTTTTTTCTCACTTTTTTGCATATGGACTATAAAAGTTGTGGTTGCATTTTTTTAGAATTCATGCCTTCCAGATCTTTAGAAAAATAAAGATATTCGAAATTCATTTCTAAAGAACAATTTATTTCGAATATAATCCAGAAAACCCTTTGTTAGTACAAAAGAATAAATAATAAAGAAATTGTTTAAAGTTATAAAAAGGGAAACAGTGTAATCATTTATTTTTTATTTTGGTCTTCTTTCCCTTTCTTTTATCTTACCTGAGCCAAATACTCGGGACGGTTCCATTTATAATTTCGATATAATATTATAGTATATAATATATATATAATATATATATATATATATATAATATATATATATATATATATATATATATATATATATATATACGAGTATAACTAAAATGTGTTTATGTGAGACACAATAGATTCGCAATATCTTGGATCTGTAATTGCATGTAAGATATTCACATTTATTTTGGACTAAGCATGTAAAATTAATTCAATTATAATAAGAGAATGTACCTATATGTATAAATATAGTTAAAAAAAGACTTGGAAAGAAATCTTAACCCTTTCAAGAAATTAACAAAACACTCCTTTAGAGGAAAAGTAAATAAAAGGATTCACTTTCTCAAAAGAAATCTTTAAAAACTTGTCAAGAAATAATTTAATAGGTCCTTTCTAACATCTCAACACAAATGATATTTCACTCACTTCCGGAAAAAATTTGATTTGGTCACTTTTTATATAAGTTTTAAAATAAAATCATCGTTACTTGGACAAGATTACCTTGGTATCTTGCTCGGAGAAATAATAATAGTAATAAAATATATTTAAGAGCCACTACAAGGAAAGGCAAAGTTACATTTTATACGAGAAGTAGTTACGCCAAGAATGTGTAGCCTCCTAAAGGCCTGGATTGGCCCATCCATCGTGAAAAGAAGAGAACCGGAAGTTGCCATTTACATGAAAGGTGTTTTGTAAATTTCTCAAAAAAGGCCCTAACCGCAAATTGGGTTTTGTTGGCACAAAGGTTGAAATGGTTAGAGCACAAAGAAAGTTTGTTGCTTACACTTCAGCGAAATGATAGATACTGATTTTTATAGGGAAATGATGACGCTTTAACATGAATATTGTTACATGATGATCCGATTCGATTTAATCTTAGTTAGGCCATCTTTTGTAAATCCCTCAAAACCTATTTGTACACCTAATATATTGGTTCTCGAAATGTAATAAAATTGTTGCATAGTTTCAAGGGGCTTATAAAATGAATGATTTTCCGAAAAGGGTGCTGATAGAAGGTTTGAAGTCCCTGCCTGGTATATCTTCCAGTTCAAGCATGTCAAAGACAAGCCCAGACGAATTTTAGTCGAATATAAATTGTTCTTGCTATTAAAATAGTAATAATACAAAAAAGGAATAAATAAAGATGATTCGTGAATATTTGGAATAATCCATTTCTAAGAACTCTCAATATATCAGATCGGAAATAACTAAGAATGCTATAGACAAGTCATAGTTTGCTTATAGCAATAGAATTAGGAGAAATTTAAGATTTTCTTATAGGACAAGCTGATTCGTTGTGGAAGATGGTCGATTCAGGGACTGTGGAGTTTAAGTCATAAGAATTAATTTCTGACTTCTACTCTTACTCCCACAAAGCAGTATCCATTTTGGGCGAAAGTCACAAAATACATTTTTATAAAAAATATAATGTTACATTTGAAAAATAAAGAAAATGATGCTGTATTCGATGAAATTTGCAAAAAGATCGAAGATTAAAATGAAATTTCAAAAAAATGAAGATATTTGGGCAGCATCCCCTGGTCGAAAAAGTCACCAACCGATACTGATATACCATATATATTTCTTTCATTTTCATTGGATTCATATCATCATCAATCATATTAAAGATGTGTGATAGCATACAATTCTTAATTGCCCTCTATTCCCCTGTCACACTGAGTCTAATTTTGTGAACCCTCTCCTTCCTCTTAAATCGACTATTAGATCGGATAATAATCATTCGGCATGCGATATAAATAAAAAATATAAATAATAAAATAATATAGAAAAATTGTTTTATACATAGAAAGTAGTCTAGAAATGTTTTAAATATAGAAATAAACTGCAACGGATCGTTGCTAAACTTTATCAAATTCATTTGAAATATCAATATGTTTATTCCTTTATTATTAATCAGATATCACTTGCGATTTGCAGTTCATGTTGACTTTGATTCAAAAATAATGATCAATTCTCATTAAATAGTCGAGGAATAACCATTCTACATTGGATTTTTGACGTTACGGTTATTATTAGTAACCATTGCTGAAGACATGGAAGAATCGACTTAAAATCAAAAATAGCCATCGATTCTCATCTAATACTTGAGGAATAACAATTCTACATTAGATTTTTGACGTTTCGATTATTATTGGTAACCATTGCTGAAGACATGGAGGAATCGACTTAAAATCAAAAATAACGATCGATTCTTATCTACTACTAGAGGAATAACCTTATTGCATTCCATTTTTGATGTTTTGACTATTAATGGCAACCTCTACTGAAAACGTGGAAGAATCGACTTAAAATCAAAAAGACTAAATTCTTTTATGGCAAACAACTCAAGCTTGAGCTCAAGATATTTAGAAAAAACTAAAAAAGTACCGAAATAAAGTACTAATGTTTGAGGGCCGATATGTACCAAAAACTAATCAGCGCTTCATTTTGTTAAACTAATGGTAGGTTTTAAATTTCATTTCAATCGGTGCAACGGTGTAGAAAAAATCGTGGGCCAAAAAAACGATAACATACATCCATCCATACATCTATCCATCGGCACGCACTAAATGAAAAAATCGCACTCTTTGGCCTCTCGACGAGATCCCATGCAATTTTTGGCAAACCCGTCACGTGTAAAATTAAACCTAATTGAATACTACAATTTGTGATTTTAATTAAGTTCATGGGTTCCGTAGTCTTTACCTGAGGACCCTTTGAACTCGCGCTTGCCGCGAGATCGATTACAATACTTTCCCCATGCTTCGCATTGGATAAAGTAGAAAATAAAATAAAAAAAAAACATTTTTCAATTCTCTATTACTTTCTAATAATATTAATCTTGTCAAAATAGTAATTTTAACATATCTATATGTAATTAAAATAAATAATAATTAATATAAAAATAAAATTATAAAATGCTCTAAGGTCATGCCCGAATAAAGTTATGGAAAATACCAAAATGAGATTAAAATAAAAAGAAAAAAACATACATCGATTCATACGTAATAAAAATTAATTTAAACTTCAGGGTTACAATTTTTCAATGAAAAAGCATTGTAGCTTGTATTTGATTAAAATAAATAATATAGCTATAATTTGTTTCTCTGGGAAATTAATTTGCACATATGAAATTGACATTTTTTTTACTTATCAAAAAAAGTGAATAGGTTTTACAAATACAAACAAATCAAATGAAATTTTTTTCATTCCAATTATTTATTCCCTCTTTTTCCCTAAAAGAAACTTTCTCAAGTTGTTAAATGAATAATAAATTTCAATTAAAGACTTAGAGAAAAAATTACTATTTACACTTTTTAATTTGAATATATAGTGATTTTTAACTTCAATTAAGAAACAAATAAAATAATCTTTTTATTTTAGATAATTTATACCTATATTATTATGTTTTTATTTTTTATAAGGTAGAACCTCTGTATTCCAGGACTCTTGCAGGGTGAAAAGGGAAGAAGTTTCATGGATAGAGGATAGAAGTTGAAGGTACCTGTGGATGCGGGTCTTGCAATGTTATATGTCATCAAATCTTGTTTGTTGCGGCAAATTAAAATTAATAAATATTACTGAATCTCTTGAATATTAATTACTATGCCAACATACACTCGATTATTTTTTACAGAAAGATTTTTTGGGGCTCTTGTACGCAGACAGTCTGGGCGGCGTATTTCTAAACCCCTGTGCAGTACAGAGCAGACGGCCAGCACGATGCTCTGAATCACTCTGGGGTTTGGAAATCGTTTCGCTCCGTGGCGTTTATCCAAACCCCTGTACAGCACAGAGCACAAGCTCTGAATCAGCAAACGCTAAAGAACTATTAGATATTTAATAATTGGAAATCCATGTCTTAAAACGTGTAAAACAACAAATATCTTTCAAAAAACATTTTAACCCCTAAAAAAACCCTGTTCAATTTTTTTACTCCTAAATCTGGGGATGGGGGCATAAGTTGGTGACTCTGACTCTGCTGCACACCGACAAGTCATTCAAATATCAGAATTTAAAATGTGGCGTGAAATTTAAAATTTATTTATATTGAAAACTCAAATTTCTTTATATGAAAAATATTTGTACTATTTCATAGCGTACCTACTTCTAAACTGAGATTAAGGTGTAAAATGTTAGAGTGAAGTATTTTTAATTTAAAGATATTTGGGTTTTCAAAATAAACATAAGCCACAGCACAATTTTTTTAACATAGTTCAATTTTTAATTTCAAAAATATGTATATATAAGCCGTGTAAAGAAATCTGTAAGTAATCAATAATATCTTTCATTCAATGTATTAGAAACTTCAAAGAATTAATGGTTGCTCTGTATCAGACTGGCATTTGTCCGACGCAACGCAGCGTAACCATATATGTTCTGTATTTTATAGGAGATGTTGCTTTATCTTCTAAATGTTCTTGAGTTTGAGGTGTTGGTGTATTCAGATGTAGGTTTATTTGAGGAGTGATTTTGTCGACTTGTGTTTTGGCAAAGACAAATTAATTAAATTTCTTTTCAAATATCGAGATACAACCACTGGAAGGCGGTAAAACACCTGCTGAATTATACCTGAAAAGAAAACTTCGATCCAGGCTCGACTTAATCAAACCACAAATGCAACAAACTAACACAGATCAATGCCATAAAATAAAGAATTACAGCTTGGCGACAGAGTGCAATCAAGAAACATACATCATCCGGACTCTGGAAATTTGGTACAGTGATAGAACGATTAGGAAAATTACACTACCTAATTGAACTCGATCACGGGTACATTATAAAAAGACACATAGATCAGTTAGCCAAAACACAAGTCGACAAAATCACTCCTCAAATAAACCTACATCTGAATACACCAACACCTCAAGACTCAAGAATATTTAGAAGATAAAGCTCTCTATAAATACAGAACAAGAATAATAGAACACTCAAGCCCTACTTCAAGCTCAGAGACTAAGGAAACGAAAATCAACCTCAAAACAAAGATGTACAACCACCAGTAGAAACAGGACCTCCAACGCCGATGCCGTTACGACGATCGGAAAGAACGCGAAACCTGTAATCCGGTTAAACTACAACAATTAAATTAAGTGTCGGAGAATTGTTATGTATTTTGTACTAGTTGAGTTTATATTATTCGTTGGCAACCAGTTGCCCAGTTGACGATAAATAAACATTAGTAAAATAAACAAACATTCGCAAAGCAAGAGCCTTCGATGTAACTTATTTAATTTAATTGTGTAATAAATAGTATATATATATATAAATTACTCTAAGCGTTCTTAATTCATCAATCTCCGCTTCCCCGGCTCCTCCAGTTCAATCCATCATACATTACAATATACAAACCCCCGAGTGATTCAGAGCTCGTGCTCTGTACTGTACAGGGGTTTGGATAGACGCCACTGAGCGAAACGATATCCAAACCCCAGAGTGAATCAGAGCATCGTGCACGACCGTCTGCTCTGTACTGCACAGGGGTTTGGAAATACGCGTCCGGGGGTTTCGTTTGCCATTAGAATTGTGATGGGCTTGTCGTGGGACGCTATAGGGAGGGAGTTCATCAAATTGGGTATTCTTAATCTCCATTGTATTCATATTCTGAAACAGTGATGTACTATAGAAATAACTGTAACGATTTCGCTTGTCTTACAAACAGGAAAAGAATGAATCTCTATTGAGTGCGGTCTGTGGTGAGCACTAATATCAATCTCAATCTCCATTAGGTGCTTTCTTCGTCTCATTACCTCAATGTTCTAAAACATGAGATTAGATTTAAATTAGACCCTCACTGCGAGCACCACCCTTGCGTGTGACCTGGTGGGTGGCTTATCCTGTTATCAACGGGATCAATCAAGATGGACTTGGTACTTGCCTGGCTGTGCCCCCGCGTGGCGTGCCTTGGTTGCCTTCCTAGAGGCGCACGTCTTTGAGGGGAGGATTCAAGTGCATGGTTAAAAAAAACATAGTGGCTACAAAAATACAAAACAAAACTAAGATCGATCTGCCAAAATATAGATTGGCGAATTTTAAAAAAGTCCATTCTTTTAATGTGTTGAATACTACAATAGTTTGTCCCAGGACATTAACACTGTCAATAATATTAAGTCATTTAAAAGATCAATTAAAAATTTTCTAATTGAAAAATGCTTTTACAGTGTTGAACATTTTTAAGAGGATTGTACGAACTGGTAGGGACCATCTACAGCACACACATCTGTCTGATGTGCGAATTTGTACCTTGGTCTTAATCTTATCTTATTATATTAAACGAGCAATTCTTGTATATATATATATATACCTAATTATTCACAGGTCAAAGAAATGCTAAAATTGAGTCCTCAAACTAAGATATTAGTCTATTGGTACTCTGGTACTGGAACCAGATACCAAGAGAATGATGTCCGAACCTAGATCCCATAGTAATTCCTTAGACCCCTACCCCCCTTTCATCAGCAACCTAAACTATTAATTGCGATAGAGTGTGGCTTTAACTACCTTAATAAATCATGAGAGAGATCATTCATCCTTTACAAGTTTCCGCTTAGCTTTAGTTAGGCCTCTTAGCGACAGCTAACTAATCATAGCACATTTGCATTATTCACATAGTAATTCTAAAAGAGTTACTTATTTTTGGTAAAACGATCGGTTCATAAATATTATCAGTCCTATCGACCATAGGTCGGTTTGACACAATTACTCGTCTTCAATTTTTGTCCGTTTATAGACATAAAATCATATTATATTAAAAGAGCAATTCTTATATATATATATATAATACCTGGAGCCACCTAGCAATGCACAGTAACAAAATTTAAAAAAATACAATTATTTATAGTACACGCCCCCTGGACCCCCCCCCGAAACCAGGCACCTCGCCCCAACCACCACTCGAAAAAATTCAGTTTCAGTTTTATTCAATTGTGGCTGCAAAAAATTCGATCTTTTTACCTTAATTAAAAGTCTAAAATAATATTAATATATTGCTTTTAATTAAAGCCAGGTTTTACGTAAAGAATAGTCTAGGAAAGCGTCCGCCTGTAACTATGCAACAGGATGACGCCTCTGGATCGGACTAGCCTACCCTACAGGCGTCCTTGTTAAATGAATATTTTTCATAATGTTTAAAATTTGACGGCCATCTTCCATGAGTTAATTTCTTATTTTTCTAATTAGCAGTGGCGGTGAATTTTTCTCGCCCAATCTGCTAAATTGAGTATTTATTCAAAAAATATTGAAAATGATCATATAAAAAAAGGTAAGCCATCGCTTTCAATAGACTTAATATAATAAAAATATAATAATTATATTTTATACTTAAACTATTAAAAAAGAATATATAAATCTGAATACCCTAAATAATGCACATTTTTGCTGCCCACCTCACCCTTCAAATTTTTCTGCCGGGTGTCGCCAAACCCAAAAGAAAAAACTCGCCACTCTAACTAATTGACGTTTTGGCATACTAGTAAACATTTGGACAATATAATTAAAATCTTGTAAAATATAATTTTTTCGGTGTTCACTTATTAGAGCTTTTTTCTAAGCCAAAACCCCATAGTTTCGCTCTTTTTTTTATCAAAATATTTTCAGCCGTTTTTTAGATATTTTGAAAAAACGAAGCAAAAGAATATTTTTTTCATGCGTCAATACTTGACCATATCCTTTAGATTCTTTGAGAAAAACACCAGAAAACCTTGTAAGTTAAAAGTATTTTTCCGATGATTATTAAAAAAAAATGTTGGCAAAAATTTTCCGCCTCGAAAATTTTGCCGCCATAGGCACGTGCCTATTGTGCCTACGCCCCTGATGTGTGTGTGCGCGTTGAAGTTTTTATTTTTGTGAATGAATTTATTAGTCACACACAATTAATTATATTATTTAAATTATAACTATTTATCGATCAAAACTACAAATAACTCATTTATTCAATATAACTACGATGTTTTGCTAAAATATATTAAATTTGGTTTAAAAAATATTTTTTTAATTCTCATTTGTATAGATTTATTAGTTAGCCTCCGGCGAGTCCCAATCCAATTGCCGATTTTTTAAGCTCTTTTGTTAAAAAATATTGAACAGCTCTACTCTGATTTGGGTGTTCTTAAAATGCTTCAAACTTTTTTAATAGTTTGTATTGGTTTTAAATAATTTTTTAGTCGTTCAAGAGATAACTAGAAAAGTCAAAAACTTTTCGTTTTTCTTCTTTTCAAAGATTTTCTTTGTTGTAAATCAATGGCTTATAGACGATATATTTTTGTAAAAGAAGGAAATAGACGATATTATAAAAAAAATCCTTCTGAAAGATCTAAAATCTAGAGGGTTATTTTGATTAGGGACTACATGAATAAGATAATCAGATAAAGATATCGTTTTCATCAAGTACTCTTTTTTCCTTATAACTTTCATCCCTTAAAAATATTAACGAAACAGCCGTTATCCGGGGGAAATCTACCCTTAAATTTATTTTTTGATAAGTTTGAGAAGAGATTCCCATCTAATACTGGAGGAATAAACATCATATTAACATGGATAAAGTCTAACAACCACCTTTACCACTTTTTTAACTTTACAAATCCCAATACAGCAGTTTAATTTACGTAAAACTATGATATATAAAATGCAATTCTGCAAATTTCTTGACAATTAACATAAATAATTTTTTTTTCAGAAGATGAGGAACAAAATAAGTGTTTGTTTATGACTTATCCTCTGAAAAACAAAAATTACATTTATAAATTATGGAACTGAATCCCGATGATGATAAATTACTTTATTGTTTTGCCAAATTATTTTTGTCGTTTTTGTTTTTGTACCTACTCTTCTTGTAGTTTATTGTTTTATAAACATTTTTTTTCTTTTTGTAATTTCTGCTCTTTGTTCAATAAACTTGTAATCAATATATTTTATATTTCATTTGTCCTCATTGATGGACACAAGATTCCAAGCATATTTTGTTAATCACAAAGCTACGATTCAGAAAAAGCTAAAAAATATTGTTGAAATGCCTTGGATAATTTTATGTGTTCGAATTAAATGGCTAATTTTGTTGAACGATTTGATATTTAATAAGCCTCTGGTTTGAAAAAGAATACTTTTGAGGGCCCGAAGCGTCAGTGGAACGCTGAATAAATATATTAAATCGAGACTTTCTATCTATACCTAAAGAATATAAAATTTAACGGTGTCTCCATTGGTATATCTAATAGAAGGATATTTTGTCATGTATACCACTAATCTCTTGATCTCATGACCTATTGAAATTATTTTATCTCTGCTAATTGGGTTTTATTAATTTATAGTATTTCCAACTAAAAGTTTATAAATATTGAAATATTTACTTGCGAGTATTAAATGTCCATGTATGTTTTAGCTTAGTCTACAAATGTCTCGCATAATTCAATAATCCCTATATTTAATTTACACCAATAATCAATTTATTTATAATGAGATGAAAATAAAAATGTCTTGGAACTCATTAAGTCAAATTTATCTTTAGCATTGAGAGAAGAGAAACATATTGGGTTGGCGTTTATTAATTTACATTGTTCATCTTTTATTTTTTCAATTAATTGGTCTTTCATTCATTTGGAACTAAATAAATGCCGAGACCTATTTTAATGAGACTTTATTCAGTGCCTAATAATACAAAGGCAATAAACGAGAATGAAAGGTTTGGAAAATTGGTTCCATTCATTGGCTGTCATTATGTTAATGACTGGCATTTTCAATCAAATTCTTTCCATTGTATAATAAAATATTCAATTCTTGTTCAAGTTTTCCAAAAGATACAAGATTTTAATGATCAAATTTTAACCTAAATTATTTTTTTCTGTCATTAGATTTTTTCATTTATTTAATTTACAGTCGACGACTTCGAAAATTTAAAATATTATGGTTGGGTGACGAGGTGGTAAAAAGTTGAATTAAAATATTTTCACCAAATAATGAAGTATATGTGAAGTGGGACGTTTACGATATAACGTAAATGCTAGAATACGCTCCAACGAAGTTAAATTCGACTGTATAGGCACCACACGACTTTCACATTAGTTTTTTCCTTATTTGAAATCATCATACCAATTTACTTCTTTTAAATTACTTCAATTTATATTTTCCTCAAGCAGTTTTGAGAAAGCCGGAAAAAAGCCAAAAGGCGCTTAGATAAATGGTACTAGCGATTCAGGGTCAAGTTGGCTGAGTGGTTAAATGCCACTAGAAACGAATAATCTGCACATTTTTCCTTATAGCAATTACGTTTTTTTATTTAATTTTTCTATAAAATATATTTATTTTATATGTCCTTAGATAAGAGTTATAAATACGATAAATATTATTATTTGCGACCTTCTTCTAAAAAACCGGGTAATATTCTATTTCTGCAACTAGGAGTCATCTGAGCTCTTCTCTTTCTCAGGTTCTTTCCACAGAGTTCTCTTACCTCTAATCCTATCGAGAACGTTTTCATTTGTAATTCTATCCACTCATTTAATTGTTCACATTCTCCTATATCACTACTGCCATTTAAAGACCTCCAGTGTCTTTATTTCTGACTTTCCAATCGACAAGATTTCGCATTTGCTTCTCAGCAACATCATTCTATTTTCTAGAGCTAAATAAGGAGGAAAATGGCTTTTGTTTTTAATTAAATCCCATTAGTATAGAATTCCTCAAATAGAAATGAAGTTTAATTTATTGCTATAAAGATAATTGTAATTATGAAATTGGATGTTGATGAAGGCAGTCCACAGTGGTTGTAAAAAATAAGACTATAATGGTTTTATTATTTACATTTATTCGTTAAACCGACGTTTCGGAGATTTATTCTCTCCTTCTTCAGACTTGACTTTTCGTTACCCTGAAGAAGGAGAGAATAAATCTCGAAACATCGGATTAGCTGAATAAATGTAAAATAATAACCATTATAGTCTTATTTTTTACAACCACTGTGGACTTCCTTCATCAACATCCAATTTCATTTTTTTCTTCGTCCTTAGAATATTATTTTTAAAGTCTAGAATTTGATTTTGTATTTTATTTGCATATTTGAAGAAGGAGAGAATAAATCTCCGAAACGTCGGTTTAACGAATAAATGTAAAATAATAACCACTATAGTCTTATTTTTTACAACCACTGTGGACTGCCTTCATCAACATCCAATTTCATATTTATACCAGTCCGTCTCCTAAAGGAAAACGCTATCAATAATTGTAATTATTTATTTTTATATAAGCTATCATGAATGATCACAGTCAAAAGCACTTTTCAAATAATCATTAAAATTTTTTAATGCCAGCATCTAAAAAGGCGAGGAGCTCATATTCACTACTTCTCTGGAGTTACCTTTCTATCTTCCACTTCATTTCGCCATGATATTGTAAATTAAAAACCTTATCAAGTCTTCAATAATCTATATTATTATTAGAAATTAATACCTTAATGGATGCTAAATGGGTTTTATGTTTCGCTAACAATTATTTTCGCAAATGAAGCCTCTTTAAATTCTATCAAGCAAAGTTCGCTTTCGTTAAAAGGAATTGATAGTGAACCAGGTTCAAAACTTAATAACCGAAGCCTTTTAGTATATTAACTAGCTGCAATGCCCGCCTTCGGCGGGCCTATTGCTGACCAGAGCGCTTCGCCCCCTGAACCCTCTCCCCTCATCCACCTCCACCCCACATACCCTGTCTCAAAACACGACCCCCTCTCCAGAATCTAATCACTCTCCACCACTTTAACCCTCTCCGGACCTTCTCCCGCGCCTCCGATCACTCTCAACCCCATTTCTATCTCTCTAGACTAGAGGTCCACAGATCATATATACGAAATTTGTTTGAGTTTGGTCCAAAGGGCTAGAATCTTATTTTTGACCCCCCCCCCCATTTTGGGTGATTAGTTTTTGCATTTCTGGAGTCTCAGCAAACAATTTTTGGTGTCATCTTGTTTATTGTTCTAGGACAAGCCAAACACTTTATATTTAATCAAAAATAATAATCAGGGGAAAAAAATAATAACAAGTCCAAATTCTTTTGTTTGACATATAAACTTGTCTGAGAGATAATAGATCAGAGATCAGAGGAGACGTGTTATCAGCTTGAACTCTGAGCTTGAGCTAGTTAATTTTCGCAACCAAAGATATCAGTAACAGACCAGTGTACAAACCGGCTCTTCACATAGTAAATACATATAAAGTGAGATCAAATGGAATGCTTGAAAAATATGGAAAACTTTTATTACAATATTGGTCATGACGTCGAGTCTAAACGTCGTATACCTACATTGGCGTAAGGGAAAAAAATTCTCTTTTGAAAGATCTTTGATTATTACAGGGGTGCCCACAAGGGGAGGGTTAAGACGCAGAGTGCGTTATTAAGATTTCTGAAGGGGGGGTGAAAATTGTTGCATTTTATCATGGAGCTAAGGGGGGGCACCTTTGATTGTTATTATTATTATTATTATTTGAAAAACCTTTAATTATTTCATTATTGGAAATGTTTAAATCCATTAAATACAAAAAACTGATTGGAATTTAATTAAAAAAAAATAATAGAATTCAATCTCTTTTTTCATTTTTGTTTTTATTTTATTTTATATAAAAGAGAAGCAAAAAATAAAAACAAAACTAAGCAATAGAAAGAAATTAATCGAATAAAAACGAGGACAGGTGTTGAATATTACAAGACAAAAAAGAGCAAAGTTTGCAACAATTCGAAAATAGAATTGAGTGAGCGGAATTGGGAAAATCAACACGTCTCTAGCATTCAAAAGAATTATTCCTTAGGAGTAAAATGGACCTGCATTACTTAATATATAGATAGATAAAAATGGAAAGATTTAAGTAGTTGGAGAAAAGCCTAGAATCGAATTTTTAATAAATAATCAATTAATATCGACTGAAGATTTCATTTATTTATACATTTAAAGAATCGAAGTATTTGTATAATGAATTCCTTCACTAAAGGAATGGAATTCAAAAATAGAATTCTAGGGTGCATGTTTAATAAAGGTAACTCTAAGTATATAAAAAAATAATCAATATTTAAGGAAAAAGTGAAATAGTATGAAGCTAAAAGTTGTACAGCCCTTTATTTTCTATTATCGGAGTTTATAGATCAATATGTTCAAGTGGCTCGTGATGCCAGCAGCTATTCTAAAAGGGATAAATTTGGTGGATGGGGATGATGCATTTTTAAAGTGAAAAGAGAGAGAGAGAGAGAGACTTTGAGTGTTATGAAACAAGAAGCTCTCTAGTATTTTTCCATCAGCATCTCTATTTTTATTAAATAATCTACCATAATATAGGTCATCAGGCAATGCTATTTTAAAGTATATCTATTTTACCTAGAAGAAAGATTTTAGCTTCATCAAACATTCCCATTGTAAGCAACTAGAAAATAAATTGAATCAGGTTAGCATAACTACAGAAAATATAAATTCAAGAAGAGAAGAGAAATTGCAACCGCACCTTTTTCACCAACCTCTAGGCGAGGGGTGCTCAACCTTTTGTAATACACGAGCTACCTTTGTATTCCAAGGTACATATATGGCGATCGACAGGTTATAATACAAATAATACAAATAAATTTCTAACAAAGTAAATGTGTGCTTCTCTTTATTAAAATGAAATAAGGATTTTTATAATTTATTTGCCATGGATGTTCATATTCATTTTATTTATTTATTTTTTTCTATTTTTAATTAATAATTTACTAAGTACATAAAAATTTACAAAGTTACATTCAAAAATTGAATCTACCAGGGACTACGATGTGATCTCATTAATTTGGTTACAAAATAGCATATGACATGGATAAGGCCCCTTCCCCCGGTTCCGGCGCCTATATATATACTTTATTATAGGGGGTTTTATTTCTATTTTTGTTAGTAAAATAATTTATACCGCTTTAATTAATAATGTTTTGAGTTTTTAAGAATATTTTGTCATTAAATAAAAAAATTTCTATTTGCTCATTTTAATTTCAATTTACTCTAGATATCTGTAAAAATCAAAAAACTATAATTTAAAATAGTTCTTTTATTAGTTTTTTTATTTAGGAGACCTTATAATTTTGAAAATCGAAGGTAAAATTATATAAATTTTAGTATAGGACCTTATGGAAATCTCAATTTGTTGATCGTCTTAAGATGACGAGGGTGAACCGTGATCTAATATGCTGTACACCTACTTCCACTTGTACTTCCAAATATTTCCAAGTACTTCCAAATATTTCCAAGTACTTCCAAATATTTCCAAGTACTTCCAAAATACTTCCAAAGGGGTGTATACCTACTTCCAATCGCGGATCACCCTCGGCGGGCTATAAGTCAGCGATGATGTAGGCAGGCGACACTTTTCTAGCCATATGCTCTCTTCGCTATCTCCCTGAATTTACAAAGTTACATTCAAAAATTGAATTTACAAATTTAAATTCAAAAAATTGAATTTACAAAGTTACTACTTTCAAAAATTGAATTAAATAAATTTAAATATACTATTTAATTTATTGTAAAAAAATCAGGGCGAAATTTGGCATTGCCCTGACTTGGCAATAGTTTCATAGTCAGGTTGGTATGATGATGTAGCTAATCGCAAGGATTGATCCAAGTGATCATTTCTAATTTTATTTCTTAGTTTTTTTTTATATAGGTCATGCTTGTAAACTCAGACCCTGACAAATATGTTGATTCAAAACAAGCCAAAACTTTTTGGGCAATACTTGTTAATACGTATCGGGAATTGCTAGTATATATTCCCATACTACTTCTTGACTTACTGATTTTAAATGAATATTATTTTAAATTTTGATTATTGCAAGTTCTGTTTCGGATTGGCTTGCATCGAGGGGGGACCGCGATTGGAATTAGGTTTACATGTCTTTGGAATTATGTGGATTATTTTGGAATTCATTAGATAATGCCCCTTCATCTATTGTCTTCTACTTGGACATGAAAGTGGAAGTGGAAGTAGGTGTACACGATATTAGGTCGCGGTTTACCCCTCGGTTTGCATCAAACAGTTTAGAAATTTTGTTTGAAATTCCTGCGATGTTTAAATTTTGTTGAAACGGATTGTTAATAAAAGATGAAATCTCTTCAATGTTATTAAATTCTCCGAACCTTGCATGAATCTCTCTCTCAACTATGTATTTCTATTTCACTTATAAATTTCTTGAAGTAACACTTACTAATTTCTGCATTTTCGTTGAGAAATTTTAACAAGCATGGAAAATAGCTTAATTCAGGACGATTTAAATTTTCCTTCAGTAAAATTAATTAATTAATTGTTCGAATGATCTTATTGCGCACTTATCATGTCTATTAAACTTTTGTTTTTACCTTGCAACTTCAAATTTAAATTGTTCAGTTTTAGGCAAAAATTTGTGAGGGAACCGGTTGGTGATCGACCAAAAACGGCCCCACGACCGATGGATTGATCACCCGTGCTGTAGCGAAAGACCACTAAAAAAAGCGCATACTAAAAATGGTGAAAAATTAAATTGTTGAATACTAAATACAGCAATTTCTCGCTTAGTCTGTCTTCGATCAGTCCAGATTTACTATACTACGGTTTGAAAATTTCAAAACAAACTAAATTTTAATTGAGGAAAATAAAAATAAATTCTAAAAAATTAGTAAATAAAATTATTTTTTAATACATAAATTGTCGATTTTTTCGCTTTATACAGTCAAGTCTTTTTGTTCGATTTTTAATTTAAGCGATTATTTGATTTTCCTGGAGTTTCCCGTTATATGTGTATGCACCTATGCTCGGGCCTAGATAATGAAACACTTATAAACATAGATCAATGTTTCTCAACCGATTTTGGTCGACGGCACTAAAAATATCTACGACACACCTAAATGTAAAAAAAAAGTAATATATGATACAAAAAAAAAAAAAATGAAAGTAATTACAAATACTATTTCAAAGCTACAAAACCCATGCAATTTTAATTATTTGTCAAAAACGCTCGCGATACATTTGACAATCTCTTGCGGCAC